>VDFB02061829.1:0-26947 GCA_007258455.2 Sequoia sempervirens | reverse complement strand
CTTCACAACCTTTAGCAAGTTTATTCAATGTGCAGGCAAAGGATGAGGCAGATGATGCCATTGGCAAATTCTTCTTTGCCAATGGCATTCCATTCCACGTGGCTCGCTCTCCTTATTATAAGGAAGCTGTGTCAAAAATAATAAGGGCAGGACAATCATATGTGCCACCAGGGGAGAATAAATTGAGGACAACAATCTTGGATCAAAACTATTCCAAGATTAATATTTTGATGGAGAAGATGAAGAGAACCTGGGTCACAAGCGGATGCAGCATAGTCATGGATGGGTGGACGGACATTAGGCATCGTCCACTCATCAATATCATTGTCACATCTGTAGCGGGCCCTTATTTCCTTAGGGCTATTGATTGTTCAGGGCATAGCAAGGATGCCCATTATCAGTTTCAGATCCTCAAGGATGCTGTAGAGGAGGTTGGGCCACAAAATGTGGTGTAGGTAGTGACAGATGCGGCCCATGTGTGCAGAGCTACAGGGAGGTTGATTGAGGCAGCCTATAGACATATTTTTTGGACTCCTTGTTGTGTGCATGCTATGAATAATGCACTTAAGGACATGGGTAAAATCAGCTGGATCAAATCTATTGTCAGTGATGCTAGAGATGTGCAGATGTTTATCTGCAACCATCATCATTCACATGCACTTTTCAAGTCCTTCTCCAAGAAGGAATTCCTGAAGCCTGTAGAGACTCGGTATGCATCATACTTTATTCTCTTGGAGAGGATGCTTGAGTTGCAAGAGCCATTGCAACTAATGGTAATGACAGCAGAATGGAACAGATGGCCTGAGTCGAAGACACAGCAGGGATTGAGGGTTAAGGAGGTGGTGAAGAATGATGTCTTTTGGGTTGATGCCAAGTATATTGTCTCCATCATTGAGCCAGTCTTCAAAGTTATTAGATTTGGGGATTCTAATGCACCTTCCCTTGGAGAGGTATACGAGTGTATTGATTCCATGCTTGATCAAATGAAGGCTAAAGTGTGAGAGAAGGACCCCACAATGCAATTCTACACCGAGCATATTTATCCAATCATTCAGCATAGATGGGAGAAACTCAACACTCCCTTACACATGGCTGCCTACGCATTGAACCCAAAGTGGTATGTGCCACGTCCCGGCAGAATGACACCTATGGAGGATGTTGAGGTGAAGGAAGGGTTCATGAAGGCCATTGACAAAATATATGATCCTATAGAGGCCAGCTTGCTTCGTACTGAGTGGACAAAATTTGCTACTCTTTGGGGATATTCAGAGGCAGCCAAAGTAGATTTGGAGACTATGTCACAGGAGGACCCCAAGTTGTGGTGGACTATGCATGGGCCTAGATCTTTGATTACTACTCTAGCCATTTGTTTGCTGTCCCAGGTTTCTAGTTCTTCTGCTTCTAAGAGGAACTGGTCCACTTATAACTTCATCCACTCTGTTAAGAGGAACAGGCTGACTTCTAGGAGGGCAGAGAAGCTTGTGGCTGTCCATAGTGCCTTACGTCTCATTGATCGCAGCACAACTACATACAAGGAGAGTCCAGCAGCCAGATGGGATGAAGAGCCAGCACAGATAGATGAGGATGCTACATAGACAGGGCTGGTTGGTATTGGTTTAGATGAGCTTGAGCATTTGGGGTCCTCGTCCGATGGTTCCAGTGATGAGGAGATTGACATGGAGATTGGAGTTGGAGATGATTAGATCATTAGAGGCATCAGGCCATTAGCTATTTAGTATTTACTATTTTGTTTTTGAAGTTTGAACACTGTTGTGTTGATAACTTGATAGTTGATACTTGATTGTAATTATGAATCATGACTATGAAATTTTGAAATTCAAATTATGAAACAACTAGTTCTCGTTCCAATCACAATGTCTATTAAGTTACAAGTATATTTTCATTGTTTCAATGTTCACTAGTTCAATGAAATCATTGCAATGTGTTTAAACTCTAAAATTTACTTATTCCTTAGGCTTTTACAGTTATACATCTTTTTATAACTAATTTTTCAAGTACTATATGTATTTCAATGGCGCCGCCCGCCCCACGCCGTCCCCAGCGTCCCTCGTCCCCAAACAAGGCGCCCGAGACCTGTCCCCTGCCGTCCCCCCGTCCCCGTCCCCGAAACTTGGCGGAACTATGAATTTTAGAGACTGATCAATAAAACCTATAACTTTGAACTTGTGATAGAATTGTAAAGAGAGTTAGGAGTTCAATCACATGTGGCCAAAAGAGTTTGGTAAAGTATAATGATTTATTTTTCTTTGCCTGTGTACATTCTTGTTTCTCATGTGTTGCCTTTTGAGTTATGGTATTTCATATCTAAGACTACAATTCTGATCTGTCACATTTAGAAGACGTTCATCTTAAGTTATTTCTCTGATCTACAGTCTCTAGCATTCACATGAATTCACTTTTTGGTTTTGGCATCTCTATTTAGCTAAACACTGTAATATCTTGCTCAAAAATGTCATGGATTTGTTATTGACATTCATTATTCCTTAATATATCATGGAGCTTTTGGTAGGCTTTCCTGTACCTTTTTTTGATCTTTTTTGGGCTAATAAGATATGTGGATACTAATGGGCTTTAGTTCGGTTTTGGAGACTGAGCAACATCCATTTTGTGATATGCCCGCTTTAGTCCAATGGGACACACATGGGTGGCCCCCATTAACACGATTGCTTGATGAGGGAAACACTCCAGTAGGTTTTGAACCCTATCCTTCACAATGGTAGTCACACTGCCTTACCACTTGACAAAACCTGCTGGACTTGGCTTTCATGTTATTTGAAACTAGAGTACATTGTTTTTATTTTGGAATTCATCAAATGCATTTTGTGGCTCTCTTACTATGACTATCCTTGGTTTCAGAGCAATTATAAGCAATCAGTGACTTCAATGCTTCCAATTCATTTATCAAAGTAAACTGCGGACTGCTAACTTTCCACTCTACAGTCAACTTGTCCCAGTTTAATAAAACATAGTGGTTGGGGTACATGGCCTTAGGGAGACGAAGCCCATCCTTGTATATATCTTTGAAATGGGTCATTTACTCCTTTGTGTGGCCATCCATCATTGAAATGAGTCTAATTGAGTAGGATAGTTTTCCTTCCCCAAAACTGAAAAGCAAACTCATACACACATGCATATTGGCTGTACCCTGTGCAGCCAATGTTTTTGAAGAGGTACTCTCTTCCAACAATTGAGGACTTGCTTGATGTCCCTTGTTACCAGTGTTTCTCAGACTTTACGGGATGGGGGGATAAAGGTAATGGGGTTTTAGGGATGGCAAAACATTTTCCTAGATTTTTTTGGGTCAAGTGGGGAATGGATATGTGTGTGTGAAAGGGGGATGGGGTTTTGTGGATGGAAAAAATTTCCCTAGATTTTTGGGACAGCTGGGGGATGGCTATATATATATTAAAGTATATAAATATAACCATAATTTACACAAAATGTACAAAATTATTAATTAACTCTACAATTGAGAACACAGCTGATAATCAATAATTCAATATCAACTGTCAAATCATAAATGTGAATGATAGATTGAGTTGGTTTATATTATAAAAGCATTACTCTGAACTGGGATTGACTTGGCAAACCAAATGTATAAATGGAATTCAATTACATGAGAAAAATTCAGGAAAAAAACATTGTTTTCCACCTGGCACAACACAAAACAATTTATAAAGAAAAAAAAAAAAAAAAAAAATTATTTTAAAGACCCGAGTTTAATGGCCATGGGAGGAAGCCTGATGTCCCTGGAATGTTACAGGGATGTCAGGAACAGCAGGCCATTCCCACAGGGTTCCCACAGAAAGAGCACGTCCCTGGAAGAGTCTCCCACTTGGGGAGATGTCCCCAGGAAAAAAAATTGGGACAGGAAGGGGATTGTTCCCATCACCCAAACATACCCGGACAGGGAGATGTTAGGAAAATCCTAGAGACATGTCGGCCGTCGGGGATGTTTGGAAAATCCTAGGGACATGTCCCTAGGGTACACTGCTAATTAATAATAATTAATGATCTGACCCAGATTTCCTTTTTTAGCTTGATGATGACATGCCTTAAGCTTATGGATGTGTCCCTGTGTGTATTTTCCTCCAAATTTACTCTACATTTTGTGTGTTTTTTTCCACTAAATTTTCTCTACATTTCTAGGTCAGGAGCATAACTTGTCTTTTCTTCCAAGAAGAGTACTGAGTATGATAGCCTGCTCCTAAGCTTTGCCAAGGCATGCTAGTCTGTAGATCTGTTCTTTGCTCTAGATTGACAGACATCTTGCTGTTTTACTTCAGATTATGCCAGGTTGAGGTTGCAATCAGGAACAGATAGTGTCTTGAGTAATCATGGCATAAAATAATTACCAAGGATAATCACCACATTCTTGATAACTACCAAGCATAGTTGTCTATTTGCATGAGAAGGGATAATAGTGAGGAAAATTGTCACAGCCTCATTGCATGATGAAGATTATCAGAATGATCTTCAAGCTTAAGAGTTATCCTAAATTGGATTTATCTCCAACCTATTATAAATAGTGGTGTAGGAGTCTTTGGCCATCGGTATCAAGTATCAATCAAGTAGCATAGAGTAGGGTCAAGAGTTGGAATGAAGGTGAGCAGGCTTGTACAATAGAGGCAAACGTTCAGTCCTTTTCTCCAGGTCTTTCTTGAGCATCAAGTGTTGTTAACCTCTGTTGTAAAGTAGTGCTTTGTGCTAACTTTATAAGTACAACTAGGTGGTGAGGGAGAAGCTTTTGATGTGTATTTACATGGCATCCATCCTTTAATTTTATAGGCAACCCATATGACAGGGGCTGAGAGATTCAACCTTCGGAAGCCTCATGTAACTATGTTGTTTGGGATGAAAGCTTTCTGAGGGAATTTTTCGTTCTTTTATTGGACGTACTGCTTAGAGAAAACAATGTAGGCATTGCCTCTCCACCTTTGACTTTTCTCAAAGCATTCAAAGGGGGGGAAAAAAAGTTAATTTTTTCTTTACCAAGTTCTAGGTCATGTAGAATGCTTTCCTAGGGTAGTGTTTGCACTTTTACTAATAAGGTTTGATTAAGGTAATGTCACACACCACACTTAGCGGGATTTTCTTAAAGCATGTAAGGGGGAAAAAGACGCTAATTTTTTCTTTATTGAGTTCTAGGTCACACAGAATGCTTTCCTAGGGAAATCTTTAAGGAAATGTTTGCACTTTCTACCTTTAACATTAGTGAGGCTCAAGGTATCATCACATACTGTACATAATGTTTTGGTGTTCTTCAAGTGATTCATGCACAACTCCTTTTTACAGATTACTCATAACAAGCCCATTAGTATGGGGAGCATCCCCACAGGATTTGAACCTCTGTTGTCATTATGATAAGTGCTTTTAACTTACAGTGAGATCATAGCCCCAGTGGACTTATCTGCTGTCTAACCTAATTCTTTTTTTTTCTCAACCAAAATTTATTTATAGTTATGATAAGATGGTTTTGCAGATGAAGGAAACTAACATAAATTACAAGTTCATCAAACATAGAGTGACAATGAACGGCTAAGTAGTGTGTACCACTGTAAAATTGTCTGTACAAGGAATAAATTGTTTGATCAAGCTTGTGCATAAAAACTGTATGAAAGTACCCAAGGCTATTCTCCTGTAGGAGAAATTTGTTTATAAATTATAACTGGGCAAAACTGGTGGTAATTTTTGTGTTTTGACTAGGAGGAATATGTTCCATTGAAAAGTTAATGGTTACAAAACATAGCAGAACATTTTCCGTGTGAAGCACTAACAAATCCATCTCAGTGTTCCACAGGGACACGTCCCCCCCCAAAAAAAACCCCACATTTCCTAGATGTCCCCATCTTGGAGACTTGGGAACTTGGGGGGGATGTCCCCCTGCCAGCCCACCACTAGCGCCACCAATCCACCACCAGCATCACTGTCTCCAAGATGTTGCTAGGACTTTGAGGACGTTGGGGTGTCCTCAAAACATCTAGGGGACTCCTAGTTGTCTCCAAGATGTATAATTCTTATACTTATACATCTTTTTATAACTATTTTTTCAAGTACTATATGTATTTCAGTGCCCTGCTGCCACCCAACCACTGTACCTCATCGTCCCTCCATCATCCCCAAACTTAGACCCTTGGTCCCCCCATCCTTTGAACTCGTCCCCACGTCCCCGCGTCCCCCCCGTCAGGAAACTCCGTGGAACTATGAATCCATCTTTAATTGGACAATTATTATTTAAAAACTACAGTTGCCTGGAGACTGGTATTGGTACTAGTATGGGAGATTGGTACTGGTACCGGTACAACTTTTTTTGAAAATAGGAGACGGGGGGTACTTGGAGACGCCATCTTTTTTTTAATATAAATAAAAAATAAAAAAAATAAAAAAATAAATAATTTATAGAAAATATCATGACATTGAATTTTCAAAACAAGAGCAGTAGTAAAGTTTAACAATGAACATTAACTTTAAATACACATGCCATTGTGTCAAAGAGTCAAAGAGTTCATACTTCATAATCATAGTTCACATTTGACATTACACACTTGATATTTAATATTTGATTACATATTGAAATTCAGAAATATTGATAGCTTGATAGGCTGGTACGCGAACAAAAAACTATCATCTACACATCATGATACTTGCATTTTCAGCTGGAGCATGGGAAAACCTATGTTTAAAACGCGTTTTTTTCATTACTTTTCAATGTTTTCATGTGTTTTGGCTTTTATGCAATGGGAGATGTGCAAGAGATGGCGGGTTCCTGAGCGGGAGACTTCAGGAGACGTTGGGAGTCTTCGTCCGCATCTCAGCACTGTTGGAGGTGTCTCAGGAGACATCTCAAGTACCGGAGAAGTGTCTCCGTCTCCGAGATGCGTCTCAGGGGGTGGGAGATGCGTCTCCCAATAACTATGTTAAAAACTTGAAATGGGGAAGTACAAATTAATTTTCAAAAGAAATTGAATTGTGATGTGATAGATAGAAATATGACTGTGTGGAATTCACAAATAAGGACTAAGGCATTGAAAAATGATGAACAATTGTATCAGATAAAATCCTCACTCACAAATTTGGATAAAATAATATTATTAAAAATAATATTTATCGCAAGGCTTGAATATGTCAAAATGCCTTGTTTGAAGGGCAGTAAAATCGTAGCTGGAGGCATAGTGCATCTATATGAGACCTGCATGCTTGCTAGATAAGCAATCCTTGTGGAGAGTGGGTTGCATTTGGCTGCATGTTCCATCCAAGGTGGGAGAGAATTGAATTAGCTAAGATATCTTTAAAGTTTACGGTAATGCTTTTAATTTTTTAATGTCTACAGTTTTGTCGCCCCATTATGTCAGCTGTTTGCTGGTTGCAATTTTATTTTAGTTTTATAATGTAAGTGTAAATTGGGGACATGTGAAAAGCAAAAGCTAAGTGTTTGCATTGTTCCAAGATACTCAAATGAAACAAACCTGCCTGATTTTAAATTATGTTATTTTAGGTATATGCACAGTCAATTTCTGCAGTATGTCAGTTGGATTGGCCAAAGGATAGAATATTAATCCAAGTACTTGATGACTTGGATGAGGAAATTATTCAGCTTTTAATCAAAGGAGAGGTGCAGAAGTGGAGACAAAAAGGCATTGACATAGTCTATAGACACCGATTGCTTTGAACTGGATATAAAGCTGGCAACTTGAATTCTGCAATGAACTGCGATTATGTGAAAGATTATGAGTTTGTTGCAATTTTTGATGCCGACTTTCAGCCAAATCCCGATTTCCTGAAGAGGACCATTCCACATTTCAAAGTAATCTTTTACTTTTTGTTCTCTCTTTGGTACTATTTTAAAGATGTCTTCAACATTGTTTTTGGATCTTAAGGACGTGTTTGATGCCACAGGACAATCCAGAACTTGGCTTAGTCCAGGCTCGCTGGGCATTCGTAAACAAAGATGAAAATTTGTTAACCAGGCTCCAGTACATCAATTTATCATTCCATTTTGAGGTAGAACAGCAAGTAAATGGATCATTTATTAATTTCAATGGCTTCAATGGGACAGCTGATGTTTGGCGAATAAAACTCTTGAAGAATCTGGTGGATGGCTTGAAAGGACAACGGTTGAGGATATGGACGTTGCTGTACATGCCCATTTGAATGGGTGGAAATTTATCTTTCTCAATGATGTTCAGGTATATTGGAACGTCACTACCAGCAGGACAAATAGTATTTTGTGTTTCATTTTCTGTTCTGCTGTTTTGTTTCACCAATTTATTATTTCCTTTTATATGAGTCTTTAAACAGACATGGGATTTTATGCAAACAACTAGTTAGCCTGGATATATGTTTTTAAATTTTTCTTCTTTTCTATTTGTTTGTCTGCTACTCATCAAATCATAATTGTTTGTGGGTGTGAAACTTAAAGAATGTTTACAATTTTTTTGATTTAAGAATGCCCCAAAAAATCAAGAATTGCTTTCTAATGTCATATTAATGCAGGTCCTATGTGAACTACTGGAGTCCTATGAAGCTTACAGGAAACAGCAACATCGTTGGCACTCTGGTCCTATGCAACTTTTTCGGCTCTGTCTTCCAGTATTATTTCTTTCAAGGTTTGTGTAATTAATTCAACTTTATATGCAATGAATTTCTGCCTGCTTCATTATGTTAATTTGCCTGAGTTTCTGTTTGTGGATGTAGATTTCAGTTGGAAAGACGGTAAAATATAATATTATTATTTTTCCTTTTGAGCAAATTGGCTCTCCCATTTTATTCTTTCACATTATTCTGCATTCTTCTTCCAATGACAATGTTTGTACCAGAAGCACATCTACCCATTTGGGTCGTATGCTATCTTCCTGCACTGATGTCATTCTTGAATGTTCTGCCTGCACCAAAATCTTTCCCTTTTATTATGCCATATCTTCTGTTTGAAAATACTATGTCCGTTACCAAATTTAATGCCATGGTCTCTGGATTATTCCAACTTGAAAGTGCCTCTGAGTTGGTAGTTACGAAGAAGACAGGTAGATCATCTGAAATAGGTCTTTTAGATGTAAAAGAAAAGGGAGCAAAACCTGTAATTCAGACCCATCATCAAGGATCCTCAGAAAGTAGGATTGATGGATTAACTCAAATGAAAGATATGCTAGAGTTATTGAAAAAGAAAAAGCTAAATCACTTGTACGGAAAAAGAACTTGCTTTGGCCTTCCTCCTCCTTATTGCTGCGGCTAGGGGTTTGTTGTCAGCTGAAGGGGTTCATTTCTTTTTCTACTATTCCAGGGAATTTCCTTTCTCGTTGTTGGTCTTGACCTGATTGGGGAAGAAAGTAGGTAAATTGCACCCCTGTAGAGTAAATGCCATGACAAATTTTGTGAGAGATTGCACGGAGCTATAATGATTGACAAGGAGATTGAGATTAGCACAGGGATGACACATTGATATCCGATCTAAAGAGTGCAAATGCCCGACAGAATAACAGGCTTTTGTAGAAGTTTGTTTGAGTTTTAAATTTAATTTTGAAAGAGGCTTGGCTCTGTGCATATAATAACCATTGAAATTGACGGAAAATATAATGGCTTAAGAAAGGTGCCTGGTAAAGAGTATCTCTTCAAAGAAATGCATTGAAAAATTGGCACAATTGTTGCTATTGATGGAAGGTACCGTACGGTACTTAATATTTGTTTTTCTCTAAAATTGGATGTAGTCTGATGGGTTGCTTCAGACTATTAAGGAAATTTTCAAGAGGTTGTACACAACATTCTTCTGTATCTAAACTGTAATCAACCAGTTGTGGATTGATCAGCAAAATAAGAATTGTGTTTACATTCCGGTTCATCTTCTAATGGTCATCATTAACATTATATGTGCCTGCCAATTTGAAATGGTTTATACTCACCGATTTTCTGAATTAGATTGTTAACAGCTCTGGCCACATATCTAAACAGAATTTAACAATAGATTTAGTTGGGAAGATTGTGATTGGAAGTTTTTTAGAATTATTTTGTTATCTGCATTCATCTTTACTGTAAATATATTTGTAAATCTAAGATTTTCTTACTCAAATCTATTGCACAAATTTTCTGTGATATATTTTCCTTAATACACGGCTGTGTTGTTGACCCTTTATGCATAGGGTAAAGGGCCGAAGAAGAGACTGATATGATCCTTTTTGAGCTAGATGAGATTTGTGATTCAATGTCGATCATGATGATCAGTCGTACCTTAATAGTTTATACATTGTTTAGTAAATAGTCTTAAGCAACCACATATTTGTTCTAAAATGACATGATTTTGAGAATGATGGGAAGCTAGTAATGCTAATGTATTTGTCATTATTGTAAATGTGCTTGCTTGGAAAGAATATAGAAACTGGACAGTGATAATGCTGTAGTTTAGAGTCTATTTCTTTGCTGCCCAGACAAAGATCTTTAGCTCATTTGCCAGGCAGCTACATTATATTCCCAAACTAATGAATTTAGTTGAATTCAAGGACCTTAACGTCACAAATGTTTTAATTGGAACTCAATTGAGTTGTTATTAAGATGATAGTTTATTGATGCAGAGAAACACCAGGTTATTAGTAAAAGGATCTCTGCGAAAACTCTGATATTCAATAAGCAAATTATGTTGCCTCCCATATGCTGGATTTTCCAGGTGGCATTCATTATCATTAATGCGGAAAAATGAAATCTTATGTCAGGCATTACTTCAAGAATGAATGCTTACGTTGCACATGAACTATGCAGAACTCTGGTTACCAATGTTAGTGCATTGGATGGAATCAAAACCTCACAGTTAAGTGCACACAGTTGGGCCACAATAATAATCTGGGTCGAGTGACATCCATGGTTCTAAATGAAGGGTGCGTGCACAGTCAACTTCTATAAATGGTGGGAGAGGAGAAAGAATAGGGAGTGAAAGTTATTAATGTCTACGAATGACTAAAATAGATCGGTGGGTATTGAACATGCCAACAGTAAGCAACTCCCACTACAATCTGAAATATGGTCTAGCTATAACGTGGATTATTTGTGGCCACAATGGTCTAGGTCGATCAAACTTGGCTGGCTTGCTCCCTGTGATAATGCGGAAACAACAAAAAATAGCCTCAATAAAGATAAGTGTTTGCTCCGTATCGAGGGGATGTATGGAACAATTCTTTCTACAGAAGATTTTGTAATTGAAGTACATGGTCTATCATCTGTTGGATAATGACAACAGTAATAGAAACAAAGTAAAATCTTATCTTTGAAAAAAAATAAAGAAATAAACAAAAAGATATAACAATAAAAACAAAACTTTTTTTTTTTAAAGTTTGAGAGAGGTTGTTATCTTGAAGATATTATATATATCTTGTTGTTTTGAAAGCAAAATCATTGTAATGAATTGTAATTCAATAGTAGCAGCTGTGTGAAGATTGTAATCAGTTTCTTTGAGCAATAAGAATACTAATACTTTGACTCGTGGATGTTTCCTTGACATATTATCAAGGTTTTACCATGTAAATCTGTGTCTTGTTTATTATTTTGTCATTCCAATTAATTGTCTTCGCTATTTCTTTAATTTGTGCTATAATATTATTTAAGTTTGTGGGTGTTTTTTTTTTCGTTTCGACAAGTGGTATTAGAGCAGTTATTTTGTAGTGTTTGTGTTAGGATATGGTGTTTTGTTTTGTAGCATCAAATGGCAAAAGTTTCAAATGCAAGGTTTGAGGTGGAGAAATTCAATGGGAAGAATAATTTTGAGCTATGGAAGCTCAAGATTCATGATTTGTTAGTGTGACAAGGATTGCACAAATTGGTAGAAAAGTCAAAGAAATTTGCAAAAATGACTTATGAAGATTGGGAGGATTTAGATACAAAAGCCTTTAGCACAATTTGGTTGTGTTTAGCATATGATGTTCTTTTCAATATTGTTGGAGATGAGACAACAACAGGCTTATGGAGTAGAATGAAGAGTCTTATATGACAAAATCCTTGACAAATCAGATGTACTTGAAGAGGGAGTTGTATAGTTTGCGAATGAAAGAAGGTATAAAAAATGTTGATCTTTTAAATACTTTCAATACCCTTATATGCCAATTAGCTAGTATGGGTGTAAAAGTTGAAGATGAAGACAAGGCGGTTACATTATTGTGTTTATTGTCTGAATTTTGGAATCAATTAATTACTTCCATTAGCTTTAGCACAACTGTCACCCTTAAATTTAATTCTATTGTGGGAGCTTTGTTGTCTGAAGAGTTGCATAAGAAATCTAACATAGAAACCTCCACATCAGAAGTAGTGGTGGTTAGGGATCGATACACAAAAAAAGGGGAAGATTCGAGAGGTACATTCAGATTTAAGTCAAAAGGCAAAAAGTGTAAGGGAAAATGTTGGTACTACAATAAATTGAGGCATCTCAAGAAAGATTGGTGGAAGAGGAAAGAAGACAATGATGACTTCAAAAAGGAAGCAAATCCAATTGAGACAAGTTCAGGTATGGTTGATGAAGTTTTATCTGTTTGTAATTCCTTATAGTATCATGAGAAATGGTTATTAGATTCTGGTACTTTTAATCACACGTGCCCACATAAGAATTGGTTTTCTTCTTACCAAGCTATTGATGGCGGTGTTGTTTTTATGGGAAATAATGTTTCTTGTAAGACTGTTGGGATTGGGAGCATTAAGATTAAAATGTTCGATGGTATTGTGAGGACATTAACAAAGGTAAGACATGTACCAAAACTCAAAAATAACTTTTCCTTAGGAATTTTGGATTCTAGAGGTTATAAATTTACTAGTTAAGGTGGATCACTAAAAGTGTCCAAGGGAATCTTGGTGGTCATGAAGGTTACAAATATTAGAAGCCTTTACAAGTTAGAAGGGGGTATTGTAGTAAATGAAGCAGCGGTGGTATCTAAGGAAACAAATGAAATCTACTCGTTTATGGATCATCGACTGGATCATATGAGCGAGAAAGGGTTGAAGGTATTGTTAAACCATAAGTTACTACCAAATCTAAAATCTGTGAATTTGAATTTTTGCAAGCATTGTGTTTATTGGAAGCAATCTAGACGAAAGTTTCAAGTAGGTAGTCATACAAGTAAGGGTATTCTAGATTATATTCATTTAGATATTTGGGGGCCATCCCTTACAATTTCTTTTGGAGGATCATCATATTTTGACATTTATAGATGACTACTCTAGAAAGGTGTGGGTCTAAATTCTTAAAAGTAAAGTTGATGTATTTAGTGTATTTAAGCAGTTTAGAGTTTTGGTTGAAAAGAGAATTGACAAATCAATCAAGTGTTTAAGAACAAATAATGGAGGCGAGTTCACATCTTTGGAATTTAAAAATTATTGTAAGGAAGCTGGGATTGAAAGGCATAAAACCACTGTTTACACTCAACAAAAAGGTGTTAAACACATGAATAGGACTCTTCTAGAGAGAGCAAGGAGCATGCTCAATAATACCAAGTTGCAACAAGAGTTGTGGGTAGAAGCAGTATGTACAACTTGTTATCTGGTAAATCGATCACCATCAGTTGTAATAGATTGTAAGATTCCTGAAGAGTTATGGATAGGTTATTCTTGTGATTATTCAATATGAATTTTTGTTGTTGTGATGCATATTCTCTGATTTCAAAAGATTGGTGTTCTAAATTAGACCTCAAATCCAAGAAATATATCTTTATTGGTTATGGTGATGGAATTAAGGGATATAGATTGTGGGACCATACTACCCACAAAGTCATTATTAGCATAGATGTATTATTTGATGAATCTCCTCTCATAAAATCAGACATAGTAGAAGTTGATTTGAAATAGGAACAAGTACCTCAACATCAACAAATTCAATTGGAAACTTATCCATCTATAACAAATGGGGAGCAAGAAGAAGCTTTCGAAGAAGAAGATGAGGATGCAAAAAATCTATAGGAAAATGTGGAAATTCCACAACTAGATCTAAGGAGATCTACACGGGTCAAAATCCACCTAAAAGGTATGATGATTATGTTTCATCTGTTGCTTTGATTTTTAATGATGGGGAACCTAGTTGTTATCAAGAAGTAGTGGATGGTATTGAAAGTGCTAAATGGAAAATAGCAATGAAAGAAGAAATAGGTGCCTTGGAGAAGAATAAAACATGAGACTTGGTAGAACTCCCAAAAGGTAGGAAAGTTGTTGGTTGCAAATGGGTCTTTAAATTGAATAAGGGTGTTGATGATAAAGTTGAAAGGTACAAAGCAAGACTGGTAGCAAAAGAGTATTCTCAAAAGGAGGGTATTGATTTTCATGAAATTTTTTCACCAGTTGTTAAGCAAGTTCCTACTCGGGTTTTTTTAGCACTTATTGCTTTACTTGATCTTGAGTTGGAGCAATAAGATGTTAAAACAATGTTTTTACATGGAAATTTGGATGAAGAGATATATATGGAACAACTAGAAGGGTTTGTTCAAGATCACAACATAAAATTTGTTTGTAAAATCAAAAAGTCATTGTATGGCTTGAAGCAGTCTCCCAGGCAATGGTACAAGATGTTTAATTCCTTCATGGTGAGCCAAAATTTTATGAGTATGACCATTGTGTTTACTTTAAAATTTTGAAAAATGATTTATTCTTTATCTTGGTATTATATGTTGACGATATGCTTGTATCAAGCAAAAGCATAGTTGAGATCAATGGGTTAAAGACTCAGATGGCTAGGACTTTTGATATGAAGGATCTAGGAGCAACAAAACAAAATTTGGGCATGAAAATACACGGAGACAAGAAACATGGTAAGCTTTGGTTATTGCAATAGAAGTGTGTGGAGAAGATCCTAATAAGATTTGGTATGAAGAATGTGAAACCGGTAAATATCCCTTTTGCTTATCATTTTAAGCCTTTTTCAAGTTTATGTCCTAGTAACAAAGAAGAAAAGGATTATACGTCTCATGTACCATATGCCAATGCAATAAGAAGTTTAATGTATGCGATGGTATGTACAAGACTAGATATTTCACATGCAATTTGTGTTGTCAGTAGATACATGTCAAATCTAGGTAAAGAACATTGGGCAGTAGTGAAATGGGTGCTTTGGTATCTTAGAGGCACAAGTGATTATTGCATTACATTTGATGGTTGTAGTGGTTCAATTTTTGGTTATGTTGATTCAAATTTTGTAGGTGATTTGGACAAAAGGAAATCTACATTATGTTATGTCTTTACTCTTGCAGGAGGACATATTTGTTGGATGTCAAAGCTTCAAGAAACAGTTGCTTTATCCATTACTGAGGCAGAGTATATGGCTGTCTCACATGCATGCAAAGAGGCAATTTGGTTGAAGGGTCTTTTGGGTGAGTTTGGAAAAGTGCAAGATAAGATGATTGTATTTTATGATAGTCAAAGTGCTATACATTTGACTAAAAATCCAACTTATCATAGTTGGACTAAGCATATTGCAATTAAATGCCATTTTGTAAGACAAGTTATTGATGGAGGTGGACTAGCTCTTGAAAAATTGCATACACTAAAAAATTGTGTAGACATGTTTACAAAATTAGTACAATTAGAGAAGTTGAAGTGGAGTTTGACTTCTCTTGGCTTGCATAAAAGGTGATGAATGGGCATAGGCAAGTATTAGGTAAATTGTTGTCAAGGTGGAGATTGTTGGATGATGCTAACAATAATAGAAACAAAACAAAATCATCTTTGAAAAAAGATAAAGAAATAAAACAAAAAGACAAAACAATAAAAACAAAGCAATAAACCAAAGTTGGTTTTTTCCCTAAGTTTGACAGAGGTTGTTATCTTGAAGATATTATATTTATCTTGTTGCCTTGAAGAAAAATCATTGTAATGAATTGTAATTGAATAACATCTGTGTGAAGATTGTAATCAGTTTCTTTGAACAATAAGAATACTGATACTTTACCCCATGGATGTTTCCTTGACATATAGTCAAGGTTTCACCACGTAAATTTGTCTTGTCTATTATTTTGTTATCCCATTTAATTTTCTTCATTATTTATTTGCAACTAATTTGTGCTGCAATATTATTCAAGTTTATGGGTTTTTCATTTTTGTTTCTATTTCCACAACATCATCCATTTTTTAAAACTAGAGAGCGTAAATTGATTTCTTTATTCTTCAAATAAATGGATCCAAAGATCGTTAAATAAGTATCATGCTTGGAGAGATGTTTCTCTTGCATAAGACATGACTTTACGTAACAAATATCTTAGATTGGGTGTTGATTAGATACTGTTTATATTTTTAACACCCCCCATAAACTTTATTTTATCACACAACTTAACTAGATTATGAGGGTCATCTATAACAAATAGGTTTATTAGCTACCCATGTACAAATGAAGAATATTTAACACCAATGCCTTCTTGAAAGTATAAAGACATTCTTCATAATTATATCAATAAAAAAAGTGAAGCATTCTCAATGATTTTTGTGATCAAAATCTTCACAAGTTTAGTAACGATCTTTGCGATCAATTTCAACAATGATCTTTGTGACCAAAACCTTCAACGATCTCTACAATCAATTTCAACAATGATTTTTGTGATCAAGTCTATAATAAATTTAGCAATGATCTTTGCGATCAATGCTACAACTAATCAACAATGATCTCCGTGATCAATACTACAACTTTTTAGGTTCATCAACAATTTTTGCAATCAATGTTACAACCATTCAACAATAATCTTTGCGATCAACAATACAACTTTTAGGTTCAACAATGATCTTTGCAATCAACATTACAACCATTCAACAATGATCTTTGTTATCAATGGTACTTATTATACATATATGAGTGCTCCAACTTCAAATCTTGCATATATGAATGCTCCAACTTCAAATCTCGCACTACATGGATAAAATTCAAGTAGCCTTTATTGTAGTAAAAAATTCATAGATTAAATTACATTTTTTTAGGATGATATATGACCTTGCATGATTTCTATTTTGTTTGACATGAGAATATTTATGCTTTTACAATATTTTGAACATACTTGACCATTTTTCAATTAGATACACTGATCCATCCACAATCCATTTGTATACTACCTTGTAGAGGTTGTTTCTTCCATTTTTTGTTCCAACACAATTTCTTAGAATGATTATTTAATCCACATATACTACTATTAGCGAATGAAATATAACTCAATAGATAAATTAAGCAATGACTCTAGACCCGGATTGGCACCAATATGAATCTGCTAACAACTCCGAAAAGCACACAATTACATTTGTGGCTTTTCTCTAAATTTTATTGAGGTACAACTCCCTCACAAGATCTTCAAGGAATTAATCTATCCTAAAGAAACCACATGTGCTTTTAACCAGAAAGTAGAAAAGGTGACTAACGCTAGCTCATAAATATGAAACTAGCTTGGAGGCAGAAACACAACCATTTATGATCAATTCAAAGATTGAAAATAATGACTATCAAATCAGACTATTGTGAATATATTAGATTGCAATAAATGAGAGATAGATAGCCCGTTCTTCGAAGAAAACACAACTAACCATACACACAACACACAGGTTTGCATACTTCAAATCTTTCAATTATAACACATAAATTATAAGCTATTGTAGACTATAATTAATAATATTCCTTCTCAAAAACACCCCTAGATGTATCCGAGAAGATTCAAAAGTCCCCCTATCCATGTTCTTCTAATTTATAATGTGGCTAAAGCCATTTGAACAGACATTAAAGATGTTACTAGATTAGTGACTTCTTGTATCCCAAACGTTTATTGGGAAATTGATAAGACAATTAGAAATTTTACCAAGAATAGATATCGGCAGAGGAAATCGATCATCACCCAAGCAACAGTCGCCAAAGGACCAATCATTTCATCAATCTTTAATGCAACGTATAAGGTAACCAAACAATAGCATGTGCGAGCTATCCGATGAAGAATTGCAACTTAATTGACACAAGCTGATCATAAATGTGAATTAAATTCACATTTATCAATCTCGAATGAATGCACCCATGTCTAACCAAAATTCTATAAATTCAAGTAGTGTCATTTCTTTCCCAACATCAATTGCATCCAATATGACGAGCTTCCAAAGCGATGGAAGTTCTGTGAATGACTATGTTTTTCTAGAAGAGATTGAGTGCAATCCTCTGTTCAGGCATATTTTTGATCAACTGAAAGAGGTCTTCGTGGTGCAAAGTGAAGTGGAAGAAGAGGTGCTCCAGAGCATCCTGGGCGAGGCGTTTCTGAGCCAAGCTCACGTACATAATACTACCATGTTGGAGCGGTTTATTTACACTGTTGTCAGGAATTCTGGCCGCTGAGACTGGGGCATGAGGGCAATGGAGCGTTTGGTGAAGCCTGAGTTCCATCACCGCATTAGGGTGGAGATAAACAAACTCAGCTACTATCCACAGACTAGGCTAGTAGCTGATGCCATCTACATTGCGTCAGCCATCCAGGATGAGACTCTAGAGGAGGTCGTGGCTTTACTGCGTACTGGGGTGGTAAGAAATGACATGGGGCTGTTTGTGCAGTTCCTCCAGTTGCATGAGAACCTGCTTTCACCTGCTCAAATTGAACACTTGCAGGTTGTTACCGAGGGCATCTGTGTCCTGATGTTTACTCTGTGCACTTGAAACATCTCCTGTTTGCCTCTTTTTGTGTTTTCCAACCTGGTTTTTGTACTCGAGCCAAGCAATTATAGCTATTCCAACATAATGTAAAAATGTTTTATATATAAATAAAATATCTCTTTTTGGTATTATCTGTGTTTTCACATTGTTGGTTTATGTTTATGTTGTGCTTGTAAAATATTGGCTTTCTTTTATATAACATCACAATCAAGTAACTAGACTGGCAATAATTTGGTTTAATTGACATAATTCTTCATAGGGGGCAAAACGAACGGTTCGCATAACTTAGGTAAACCCTGCCCAGGTTTGAAATGGCATAGAAAATGCCGCCCGAGGCATAACTTGTGAATGAAGTCTCCAACTTTTGACTCATGACTTAATCCTTTTTGTACATTTCACTTTGGGAAATAAAAGAGAGTTTGAATGTGACAAGAAAGACCCGCCTAATAAAAGAAAAGTAAGGCAGACAGTAAAGTAGGAGGTTCGACAAACTTCACAAAACACCGCTCGAGTTTGAAATGAATGACAAAAGACCACCGAGAACTAAGTTTAGTTTATGACTTAGGAAAAAAAAAGAAGATAACATCCCGAATAGAGACTCAAGGAAAATTTATGGGTAACAAATACAAAGATGGATATCCCACCATAATTCTTTTTTATGTCCATGCCTATGACAATGACATTGTATGTATTGTTTTTCTTGAGATAATTTGTTTGAACTTGTAATACTTGTAACATCATATTTATTTCCACTAGCATATCCAAGGCCTTCATTTTTTGGCCTAACCATTGGCTCAATGGGCTCTACAATTCCTTGTCCATATTTTCCCAAACCTTTTTCTTTGTATCCCATTATTTTCATTATCTTAAATCCAACATTCTTTGTTATTATCCTCACAACTAGCAAGAGTTGTAGATCCAAAAATATTATTGTCTTCCTTACACTTTTTATCAAAAGAGGCTTTAGTTGTATCACATTTATCAAACAATTCATCTAATGAATAAAAAAAATCATTTGTATCATATGACACATTACATAATGTAGGCTTAGACTTTAGACACTGATTTTCCTTTACGTAAGCTTCAAGTAAATGACTAAACAAATTATTTTTTTCTCTCAATTTCAATATATCTTCCTTTTGTGACCTATTTTCCTCTTTTATTTTTTCTTTATCTTTCTAACTTTCTCTAGTTCTTTCTCCAAAATATGTTTTACACATATTAAGTTTTCATTCTCCTTCTTTACTCTTTTCCCTATCTTTCCCATTGAAAACAAATGACTTTAACTTACCTTTTTTATAAATTGGGCTATGACTTGATCATCTATTGTGATTCACCATGACTATATGGCAGCATCATGTGGCTTCACTACTTCAAGAATTGAAATGATCTACCACTAATTGTGTATTTCTTCAAGCTTAGGTTTTAACAAATACTACAAACTTCATCAAATGTTGCAAAAATTGCAATCACCTTTCTTCTTTGATCAAGTGCCAATAATAGTTACAAATAGGATTTCTTCTAAAATTACAATCTCTTCCCACTTGTCATTTACCACATGCAATTTTCTTCCAAAAATTGGTGGCTTTCTTGCAAAATTCAACTTCTTCAAAATCTAAAATCCTTGACAACCATTTTCCTTGTCTTTGTTGCAACTTATCTTGTATAACTTCGTATGTCTCAAACAATTTGGGGGTTGCACAAATCATGAATCACCAACACACCTTTAGAATTATTTCTTCTTTCACCTTTCAAAATTAATTCAAACTTTTTTTTACAATCTAAATTTGCTTAACATGAATTAAAAGCTTTACTCTTGTGCGACCTCTGATGATAATGATAGCAGCAATACAAATGACTCTACAACTTGTCAAATAGTAGATCCAACCATGCTCTAATGATTCTAAACTATTTTTCCCTTTAACCAAACATTCCTAAAACACCATATGATAGCCATGCAGTATTTGAAATCTATTGAGAATGGAGACTGAAATACATAATAGGGTAATACTCTACTTAAAATGTTCCTCCCACAACCAATATTTCTTTTGCATTGTTTTATTAACTCACATCTTTCATTATGTAGCCCAAAACAAATGAAAAAAAACTTTTGTTAAATTTTCAATGCTCAACACATTATCTCAACACCCATTGTATTTGTTCAACACCCATATATCTTTTTTCTTGACAAAAAATCCAAATAAACTTGACTATGCCTTCACCAGATGTATCTACTATGAATTAATAGTGCGACCTCTTCTTGTGATCAATGCTCTCTCCTTTTTATTGTTGTGACCCCCTTTGCAAAGTGTGTGATGTGGGGCAACTATCAACTCACCTGCATTCTAATAATCTTCTCCACAAATTTTTAATACATAGACACAAAAATAAATTACTTTGATACCAATTGTTAAAATTGGAGAGCATAAATTGATTTATTTATTCTTCAAATAGATAGATCCAAAGATCCTTAAATAAGTATCATGCTTGGAGAGATGTTTCTCTTGCATAAGACATGACTTTACATGACATGACTTTACATAATAAATATTTTGGATTGGGTGTGATTAAATACTATTTATATTTTTAACATTGTCTAATTTACGACTGTTATGTGATTCTCAGGTAACAATTGAAATTTTACAACCAAAACACCAAGAAAGGGCAAGGCAAGATTGCAATTCAACTTTGGAGTTTTAATTAAAGATTGGCTGCAACCATGGTTGTAAATATTGGACTAGGCAAAGCCCAAAATTTCGATTTAGAATCAAGACTGGGCAATTTGGCAAGCAAATTAAAATATATATCAGACAATAGATATTTAAATCTATTAAGATTAAAAATAAAACTAACCATGAAATAGATTAATTATATTTATATTTGATAATCATCATGATAGAAGAAAAAAATTTAAAGTCACAATTATTTAGAGATGAAAAATAAATTAGGAGGGGAATCCCATTATTGTAAAAAATACAACATGGGAGATTTTGGAGATAGCTTTATTTTCAATCAATTGATAAAATTTCAATGTCTTATTCAACTTGAAATTTGATGGTCTATGTGATGCAGGGCATCGCTCTCCTCTTAATCTTGATTTTATTTCTTTCTTTTAGTTGGTAGATTCAGTTTTTGTTTTTGTGTAATTTTATTCTAATGTCTTTTAAAGCTTCCTTATCGAATGGACAAACTGATGGTTAGCAAATGGATTCAGTTTTTTGGTGGGCAATTAGGGGAAAGTTGAGGAGTTTTTGGAGAACAATGGCCACTGAAAACAAAAGGTTGCTGATCTAGGAGGGGGACTAACGGTGAAGGAAGAAAAGTGATTGAATGTCGGTGTCTTTGATCGACCAAAAGACAAGTAAAGGATCGAATAGTGCTGGGGGAGAATGTAGCTAGGCCGTTCATTGAAGGACTTTTGTGATTTGCAATGTAAACCTATGTAGAATGAATGGAAAGCTATTTCAGAGATTAAATTGTATGTAATTGACTTAAACCATTGGGAATAAAATACTACATTTTTCTTCTTTCCTTTAACGGCGAATCATCAAGTTTTAGCCTATGTTTTTGATTTAAATCCTAAACTTCTTATAAAATTTGTGAGAGAGTCGCTATGACTTGAAATCAGTATGGATTGTAATTTACCTTGTGACCATCAAGGCGTGCCTTCAAGTGGTATCAGAGCATAAAAGTGATTGGGCATTGGTGAGTGTATAAAATTCCTCCAAGAAGAATGGGCAAAGGAGCAGCCCGAGGAAGAGGTAGAAGGGAACAACATGGTGAGGAATTGTTGCAACATTTGATAGCTAGAATGGATACCTTAGAAAGGGCACATAGAAGAGGGACCCTTGATGAAGTTGCAAGTGATGATGAGGAGGAAGAACAACCACAAGATGATAATGAGGGAGGTCAAGGAGACCAAGAAGGTTTTGAGGAAAGATTATTGAGGATTGTCATGAATATGGGTTCCAAACCAAAATAGAAGTTCCCACCTATTCAAGAAGTCTCAATGGTGAAGATCTAACTGATTGGATCAATGACTTAGAAAAGTATTTTGAATATGAGGGTGTAGCAGAAGAAAGGAGAGTGAAATTTGCTTGCACTAGATTGAAGGGCGACACTGCTATGTGGTGGGACTTTGTCCAAACTAAGAGGAGAAGAAAGAATAAGGAAAAGATTAACTCTCGGGATCAGATGGTGCGAAGTTGAAGGCTAAGTTTCTTCTAGGAGATTATCAAACTAATCTTTTCAAAATATTGCATAATCTGAAACAAAAAGACATGTTTGTGAAAGATTATACAAAGGAATTCTATAAGTTGGTAATTAGATCAGGGCATAGTGAGGAAGATGCGGGGAAAATTCCTAGATATATGAATGTTCTAAAGTATATTCTGCAAGATTAATTAAGCCTTGTGTCCCCTAGAAGCTTGGAAGAGGCATATCAACTTGCCTTAAAGGCAGAAGAAAAGTTGCAAAGGAAACAAAGTCAACAAGGGAAGAAGAGAGGAAGAGGTTTTAGAGGAAGGTGGTAGCAAATTGGTAGAGGGCAACAACATCATCAAGGAGAAGAGGCTAGAAGTTCTAGTTGGACAACCAACAATGATAAAGGAGGATTTGAAAACAAAGGGGGTAGATCCTATGGAAGAGGTGGTTCTCAAGGTAGAGGTAGAGGGTTCGATGGAAAATGCTTTAAGTGCAACCAATATGGACACAAGAGTTGGGAATGCTTTGAATCATCTCAAGGGGGACATTCCAAGTTTGAAAGAAGTAATCAAATTGTTCACGTTGACCAAGAAAGCGTGGGGTATCCTGTTCACCACAAAGAGGAACCAGAATCCTATCAGAAATATTGAAGACACAAAAGAAGCTGCAAATACCGCAACACAAAATAATACATGCTTCACCTCATTTCATTCAAATACATAAAACATATTTATAGGATTTTCATATCCTATTATTTAGGAAACAATATTCCTAAATAGACTGAGTTGTTTTAACAACTCAACATATGACCATTAATCAAATAACCTATTAAACAAACTATGTAACTAATAATTCTAACAAATATGTGAACACTAACAATAGTTTTCCCAACATTCCCCCCCTTAGTGTGAACATGGTAAGAAATCACACTCCACCTGCAGTAAGCCCAACTCTCTTCAGGCTCATGATATTGATTCAAAATGAAAGGAACCTCCCATCAACCTTTCATGGTTTTCACACAGGCTTACCACAAACTTGGACATGAATAGGAACCCACCAACTGTCCACCTCGTGTGGTTTTTTGGATCCTCCTACAAACCCTTTTAAGATCCATGAACTGCATTACACTGGTGCTTTTGTTCATTACACTATTTTACACTAGGGAAGTGATATAGGAATCAACATTCATATTGCAAAGGGGAATGGAACATTGGTTATATTCCCCCCCCCTCCCCCCCCAGAATGTGAAATTCCATTTATTCACACAGCCATGAACACTGAAAAACAAACCATATCATGTTGCATACTAGAAGAGAAAATGCCGCCAAAGCTGATAAGCGTCCCCCTCATTGGTGCCTAACAAGAGGATGCTGATTGTCCTCTAGCCTCTGATGCCTCCAACCTCCAATTGGTTTGCTACTTTCTTAGCAAATTTGTCTTTGAGACTCAATTATAAAATTCCCCTCTCAATATGAACATTGTGTACAAGCGATAATGCGTTCATATCCATTTGAGACAATTTTTAATATTTTTTTTTTTTACAAATTACTCTCTACATATTTATTCATATAATGAAACTAATAAAGCAAGCTTGCCAATTACAAAAAACTAAGTGAATAGGTAACATTTGGAACTAATGCGTAGGCTTAGGCAACCACACCAACATGTCACCATAAATAGGTTGACAAGAAGCCTAATTTCCATGGTTTACCGCCCATGATATTCTCCCTCTTGGCTACCATGGTAACCATGACCCGCTGACCAGATCCAAATTGCTACGATGAATGCGCTCAAAGCTCTTTGCAATGACAACTTTTACACCCAACAACATGGGGCTCTTTGCAACCCAATCTCGAGAACATCCACTGCCATATTCAGTTCCTGCAAGAACAATTGTATCATGCCCTTCATTCTTGTATTTCATAGCTTTGATTTCTTTTTTCCATTCATCTACCTCGTTGGACGTCACAAACTTTATAAATACCTTGTATAAACAGATTGCAAATCATCTACATAAAGAGATCACTAATCGTGTATATTGACCTCAACAATCAATCACAGAAGGAGACAATGCTGTTTGATGCATTCAGTCTACCCTTGGAAAGAATAGGTCTACAATAAATAGACAAAAAAAAAGAAATTATAGAAAACCTTCTAACAAAAGAAATCTTCACACACCTACGCTACTCTACTTCTACAGCTATAAGGATTACAATGAACTCATATTCTAGCCCCTCTCATGAGAGAGTCAAGCATATCCTTGCTTTGATACCATATCAGAAATATTGAAGACACAAATGAAGTTGCAAATACTACAACACAAAATAATACGTGCTTCACCTCGTTTCATTCAAATACATAAAACATATTTATAGAATTTTCATATCCTATTATTTAGGAAACAATATTCCTAAAATTGTTTCCTAAATAGACTGAGTTGTTTTAACTACTCGACATACGACCATTAATCAAATAACCTATTAAACAAACTATGTAACTAATAATTCTAACAAATATGTGAACACTAACAATAGTTTGCCCAACAAATCTCGAGTGAATCATTATTGGTATTGTTGAAGCCTCAAAAGGAAAGCCAAGAACCAGTCCAAAGGAGAGCTTTGTTCAAAACTAAGTGTAAGTCAAAAGGTAAATGTTGTAGACTAATCATTGATAGTGGTAGTATAGATAATATTGTTGCAGTAGGGATGGTAGAAAAGTTATATCTTCAAAGAATTAAGCATCCATCTCCTTATAAGGTATCCTGGTTGCAAAAAGGACATCAATTGTTAGTAATGAGCAGGCCCATGTTGATTTTCAAATTGGTAACTATAAAGATAGTGTTCTTTGTGATGTGATGCCTATGGATGTTTGCCATGTATTGCTTGGTATACCATGGAATTTGATAGGAAAATAGTACATAATGGAAGGGAGAACATGTATACTATTGAGAAAGATGGAGTGAAACATACCTTGATGCCTATGAAGGAGCCTGAAGAGGACAACATCAGTAGTAGTAGTAGTAAGGTAATTTTGGTAAGTGGTAAGGAGTGTCTACATGACTTGAAGAATGAGGAAATAGGATATTCTTTGGTTCTTAAACCTAGGAGTGTATTTACTACTACAAAATTTGATGATTTCCCTCTTGAAGTGCAAGATATTTTGAATGAACATTTGGATATTGTTGCATCTGATTTGCTTAGTGGATTGCCTCCTATGAGGAGCATCGACCATCAAATGGATTTGATTCTAGGGGCTAGCCTTCCTAACAAGGCTTCTTATAGGTTGATACCTATGGAAAATGAGTAAATAAGGAAGTAAGTGGAGGACCTTTTCAAGAAGGGTTTGATAAGGGAAAGCTTAAGTCCTTGTGCTGTTCCCACAGTACTCGTGCCAAAGAAAGGAGGGGAATGGCGTATGTGTACTGATTCAAGGGCTATTAACAAAATTACTATAAGATATAGGTTTCCCATACCTAGAATTGAAGAATGACTACCGCCAGATAAGAATCTGACCGGGGGATGAATGGAAGATAACCTTTAAGACTAGTGATGGTTTGCATAAATGGCTTGTTATGGCTTTTAGATTGTCTAATACCCCTAACACTTTTATGCATCTCATGAATGAGGTTTTGAAACCATTCCTTGGTAAATTTGTGATTGTATACTTGGATGACATTTTGGTGTTTAGCAGGTCTAAGGAGGAGCACCTAGATTATTTGAGGAAGGTATTGAAGAGGTTGCATGAGGAGAAGTTGCAGATAAATACAAAAAGTGTGTATTTATGCAGACCAAACTAGTTTATTTGGGATTTGTGGTGTCAAAGGAAGGACTGAGGATGGACAAAGAGAAGGTTCAAGCCATCCTTGATTGGCCAACACCTAAAAGTGTAATGGAGGTAAGGAGCTTTCATGGTCTCACAAGTTTTTATAGAAAATTTATTAGAAGTTTTAGTCATGTGGTAGCACCTATTCTTGAGATTGAAAAGGGGAATAAGAGGCCATTTGTATGGACTAGGAAGGCTGAAGAGAGTTTTGAATTTCTGAAGCAAAAGGTGAGTGAGCAGCCCATTCTTGCTTTGCTTGATTTTGAAAAGTGTTTCAAGTAGAGTGTGATGCTA
>VDFB02061828.1:0-12254 GCA_007258455.2 Sequoia sempervirens | reverse complement strand
GCATTGGTAATACTTCCCTTTCCCTTTGACAAATAGTGCATTTCTCAATAAACTTCCTTACATCAGATTGCATTTTAGGCCAAAAATAGTGCCTTCTCAACTGCTCCAATGTCTTATCAAGGCCAAAATGACCTACAAGACTACCACGGTGCTTTTCCTTTATCAAATTGTTTCTCATTGAACGCTTAGGTACACAGAGTTGTGCCCTTTTGAATAGTAAATCATCTTGAATCATAAAATATAATCATTTTTCATTGGTGTTGTTTTGAAGCTATAAACAAAACTCATACATCTCCTTAAAATTTGTATCATCAACATACATACCTTTTAATTCTTCAACTCCCACACTTTGCAATTTAATTTGTTGCACCATTAGAACTCTCCTACTCAAGGCATCAACTACTTTATTGGACTGTCCCTTCTTATGCTTAATGGTGAAAGTGAAACCTTGCAAGAATTATACCCACTTGACATGCCTATGAATGAGTTTCTCTTGAGTGTTTAGGAATTTAATGGCATGGTTATTAGTATAGACTATGAACTCCTTTGGAAGAAGATGATGCCTCCATTTTTTCAAGGACTGAACCATAGCATACATTTCTAGGTCATAGGAAAAGTATCTATTTTTGGCATAATTCAATTTCTCACTAAAGAAAGCAATGGTTCTATTATCTTCACTCAATACCTCACCTATAGCATAGCCACTAGCATCAAACTCAATGGAAAATACTTCGTTAAAATCTGGTAAAGCCAATATAGGTTGCTCTGCTACCCTTTTCTTCAAATACTGAAAACTCTTTTCAGCCTCCTCAGTCCAAACAAACTTCTTTTTCCTATCTCCCTTTATGGTGTCTATTATGGGTACACACAAAGGACTAAATTTCCTAATGAATTTCCTAAAAAATATTGCTAATTCATGAAAACTCCTTACCTCGGTAACTAGCTTGGGTGAAGGCCAATTCAAGATTGCTTCAACTTTGCTAGGATCCATTTTCAATGTGCCAATTGTTATCACAAACCAAAGATATAGCAGCTTTGTCTTTAGAAACTCATACATTTTCAAATTAATAATTAGTTTCTCTTCATTCAACCTTCTTAATACCAAATCCAAATGATGTAAGTGCTCTTCTTTACTAGAACTAAAAACTAGAATGTCATCAAGATAAACCATTACAAACTTACCAATGAAAGGTTTGAGCACTTCATTCATGAGTCTCATGAAAGTACTTGGTGTATTGGAGAGAAAAAAATGCATTACAATCCATTCATAGAGCCCTTCATTTGCTTTAAATGTTTTCTTCCATTCATCACCTTGCCTTATTCTAATTTGGTGATACCCACTCTTAAGGTCTATCTTGGAAAAGAAGCTTGCTCCACTTAGAAAATCCATCAAATCTTCAATCCTTGGAATTGGGAACCTATACCTAATTGTGATCTTATTTATGGATCTTGAATCAGTGCACATCCTCCAATCTCCTCCCTTCTTATGTGCTAGGACATTGGAAACCGTGCAAGGACTAATACTTTCTCTTATTATCCCTTTATCAATCAACTCCTGCACTTGCTTCTTGATCTCTTCATTCTATTGTGGTGTCATTTTGTATGTTGATTTATTAGGAAAACTATCCCTTGGTATGAACTCAATATGGTGACTTATATACCTAATTGGAGGCAATGATTTTGGGATCTCATCTACCACTATATCAACATGTTTCTTGAGAAAATCATGGATCTCCAAAGGCAACTCATCCATCTTAACTATTTTCACAATAGATCTAGGTTTGGATATGATTGCATAGCCCATTTTCTCCTCTTCCATGGTCTTGATGAACTCTTTCTATCCAACCACCATCACACTAGATCCCAATTGTTGTTCTTGGCTTTCCTCTTTCAAAGGTGTTATAGTATAGGAGACCTCATCCTTCTCTATGGAATATATGTTTTTCCTACCATCATGAACTAACTTCCTATCATATTTTGATGGTCTACCAAGCAACATATGGCAAACATCCATGGGAATGATGTCACACAAGATTTTGTCCTTATATCTCCCTATTTGGAATTCTACCCAACTTTTCTCATTCACTAACACTTGTTTCCCTTTGTTTATCCATGAGACCTTATATCGAATGGCATGGGGTAATCTTTTCAACTTTAACTTTTCTACCATTTTAACAAAAACCAAGTTAGCAGTACTACTAGAATCAATGACAACTTGACAACATTTACCTTGTAATTTGCAAGTGGTCCTAAAGAGTGATTTTCCTTGGGGTGGTTCCTTCTCCATGGGAAGTTTGATCAAGTTTATCCTCATCAACAAAGACTCTCCAACTTCTGGTTCTTCAATGTGTGATGAATAATTTACACTTGCAGCATCTCCACCTTGTGTCACTTGATTTCTCCTATCACTCCTAAAAGAAATAGATGACTATTCTTTAGGGAATCACCATGCTTGATGGCCTAAAAAATTATTAAATTTATAGCATTTTCTAGTAAATCCACTTGATCCTCTCTACTCCCAAATCTACCCCTAAAATTTGATCTTATTCCCCTAAAACTGCCCCTTGAATCAGAATTTTGTTCTTGAGCATTACTCGTCTCTCCTTGAGACCTTTGGGACTTTCCTCTCCCAACAAATGATCCTCTTCCTCTAAAGTTCCTTCCCCTACCTCTACTTTGTTTCTCTTGTCTCCTTCGCAATTTTTTTTTAGCCTTTATGGCTAGTTGGTAGCATTCTTCTACTATTCTAGGATTTGTGAGACTTAGTTCATCTTGTAGAGTATATTTTAGTCCATTCAAATACCTTGCAACCTTATCAACATCCTCTTCCATATGGCCTAATCTAATACTCAGTTTTTAGAATTCTTCTATATAGTTCTTTACATCCATGTCTTTTTGTTTCAAATTTTTTAGTTTCCTATACAATTGTGTGGCATAATCACTAGGTAGAAACTTACCTTTCAAATTTGCCACCATTATATGCTAAGAGGTGATTTTTTCCTTGCCTTTCTTCCTTCTCTCTTCTTGTACATAGTCCCACCAAAGAGATGCATGGCCATTCAATTTTTTTCTTTCCAAATTCACTTGTTTTTCCTCTGGCACATCTTCAAATTTGAAATATTTGTCTATTTCTCCAATCCAATTAAGAAGTTCCTCATTATTTAGGCCACCTGAATACACCAGGAGTTTCATCTTAAATTTGGAACCCTCACCTCTAACTGCTTTCAACAATCTCTCCATCCTCAACTCTTCCACATCTCTTTCTTCCTAGGGTTCTCCTTGTGGTGGATTTTCTTCATCCATATCTCTTCCTGATCACTCAAATCTCTTGTGATCACACCTCTTCTCTAATTTGACTCAACTTTTGTAATCCTTGCATCAATACTTGTTCTCATTTCTCTCATCTCTTGGGCAAGTTTGTCTCCATCTCTTTGGCCAACCTTTATATTGCTCTTTCAACAGCATTTCCTCTTAGAGGCATCTTTTCTTGTCTTCAATTCACTGAATCAAATTTTGTTTTTATTAGCTTTGATACCAATATGATGTAGAGGGGAAGGACTCAAAACAACATCCTAAACACTTCCAAACAATATTTCAACACAAAGGATTCAAATGTGCACATTAGTTCACTCTAGGTAATGTGATCCTAAGCCTAAAACAGAGGGTAGCATACCAAGCACACTCCATTATTGAGGGAAATCATGGAATAGGGGAAATTTGTTCCATTCAATCCTGCTACAACACCTTCCAAGGGTTCCCAACATTGCATAACCCCAATCAAGTGTTTAACACCAAAACATCCAAAGTAGGATTGTTGCCACTAGGTACAATAAGATGATGACTTCAAAAAAGGAAATGAATGCTTGTCTTATGGTTTCCTAAACTCATACAAGCCTCATACAAAATTCCATGATGACCCCGCACCCCTTCATTGACAAACAGTGCATGGACCATTCAAAACAACCAAGTTCTAGGGTCTTCAGGACAATTTCACTAATGAATATACTATTAAAGATATCTCCTTCACACATGCAAATCAGAAGTTGTCCTCTTTTAGGAATTTGGTTGGGCATGGGATAGATTTTTCCAAAAAAAATTATTAATTTTAGATGGTGAAAACTCTATCCATGATTTGATTTTTGCTCCCTGGAAACCCTAGGTAGGGTTTGTACTTGCTGTCACAAAATTGCCAATATCTCCTACAAAACTTGATGAAAATCTACCAAACCAAGTGCATATGAAATTTAACTCTCTCCTCTAACTTCTCCAACTAGTCTCAGGACCGTATCATATAGTACCAGTCTATACAACATGTTTTACAGTCAAATTTCACAGAAAAATGCAATGTACAACATGGAAAATTGATGATCTTCTCATTCAAACTTTCTCCAACCTTTGAGGTTGATGTTAGAAGGCCTATTTAACATGTTCCAATCATTTACAACTGAAAAAATAACCATCCAAACCTTTTTTAACTCTAATGACATCATTTCCAATATTTTGACAACTTTATGACAACATTTTGCATTTTTTGCAACTTTTACAATATGACTCCAAAACACCATAAAACATCATGAAATTACTCCAAATGACTCAAAATGGTTTCACATGACCTTATTAAACCCCCCCAGAAAAAAAATATATCAATCATGACAACATTTGCCTCAAAAAGTGCACAAGGGTGCCCCTGCACCATCAAATACTTCACCAAGATTGACTTTAAAAGTGGGTGTCATCAAATAAGGATAAGAGAGTGGGATGAATGGAAAACCACTTTCAAAATGAAGGATGGGCTGAATGAGTAGTTGGTGATGCCATTTGGATTGACAATGCTCCAATCACTTTCATGAGGTTAATGAATGAAGTCTTAAAGCCATATCTTGGTAAGTTTGTAATTGTGTATTTGGATGACATTCTTATTTTTAGTAAGACAAAAGAAGAAAATTTTCAGGATGTTAGATTGGTTTTACAAATTTTCAAAGAAGATAATTTATTGAAAAATTATAGTTTCATGAAGGAAGAATTGGTGTATTTGGGGTTTTTAGTTTCTAACAGTGGTTTGCAAATGGACCTAAAAAAAGTAAAATCCATTGTTGATAGGCCTTCACCAAGGAGTATGTTTGAAGCAAGAAGCTTTTGTGGATTAGCTAGCTTCTATAGGAAATTCATTCAAAATTTCAATGGGATTTGTACACCAATTATGGAAACAATGAAAGGTAATCAGAATGAGTTTGTGTGGATAGTTACAGTAGAGAGGAGTTTTAATATTTTGAAGGAAAAGGTGATAGAGAAGCCTGTGTTAGCACTTTCAAACTTTGGGAAAGTATTCCAAGTAGATTATGATGCAAGCGGGATAGTGATAGGGGGAGTTCTAATTCAAGAGGGAAATATAATAGCTTACTCTGATAAGCTAAATGAAGCAAAAATAAAGTACTTTGTGTATGATCAAGAGTTCTATGCAATTATGTAAGCATTGAAAAAGTCGAGACACTAATTTTTACCAAAGGAGTTCATGTTGTACACTAATCATCATTCATTGTAATTAATTAACAGCCAAGGTAAAGTGATTCAAAAGAATGTGAAATGGGTCGAGTTTCTTCAAAGTTATCATTTTTTTTTAAGCATAGAAGTGGAAAATAAAATAGATTTTTTGATCCATTAAGTAGAATATGTTTGTTGGAATGAGTTGAGAGTGAGTGTTGTTGGTTTTGATTTCATGGGGGAGTTGTATGAAAAAGATGTAGATTTTAAAGAAGCTTGAACAACATGTACAAATCCAATGGGAACAAATAGAACTCCATGGTTGGAGTATTTTATTCAAGAAATTTTTTTGTTTAAGGGGAAGAGGTTGTGAATACCTCAAGGTTTGATGAGGGATAACTTGATAAGAGAGAAACATAGTGGAGTTTTAAGTGGATATTTTGAAGTGGATAAGACATTGGGATAGTTGAATGAGAGTTATTATTGGCCAAGGATAAGTGTAGATGTAAAAATAATGGTACAAAGTTGTTGGGTATGCCAACATGCCAAAGAAGTGAGGCAAAACACTAGATTCTACCAACCATTAATGATACCAAAGATACCATGGGAATGCATTAGTATGGATTCATTTTATTGTGGTGGATAGAATTTCAAAAATGATTCATTTTATACCATGTCAAAAGTGTAGTGATGCTTCCTACATAGCTAACTTGATTTTCAAGGAGATAGTTCAAATACATGTCTTTCCAAAGAGTTATTTCAAACTGGGACACCAATTTTGTTGGCTATTTTTGGTGTACTTTATGGAAGAAAATAGGAACATAATTGGGATTTATTTCATCTTACCATCCTCAAATTGATGGTCAAACTGAGGTTCTAAATCAAAGTTTGGATAATTTGTTGAGGTGATTGGTAGGTGACAAACCTAATCAACAAGATTTGATATTATACCAAGCAGAGTTTGCATACAATTATTCAATTAATAGGAGTACAAGAGGAATTCCATTTCAAATTATATATGGATATAGTCTCTGAGGAGTTGATGAATCAAGGGATACTATGGATTTGAGAAGGAAGAGTGCACTCATTGAAGATTTTGTGAATTATGTCCTTGATTTGCACAAAGAAGTGAAGGAAAATTTAAAAAAGAGTGTCATCAAATACAAAGAGTATGCTAATGTACATAGGAGAAAGCAAGAATTTCAAATTGGTGACTTGGTGATGGCACATTTGTGGAAGGAAATATTTCCACAAGGAACATACAATAAGCTGAAGTGGAAAAAGATAGGCTCATGCAAGGTTTTGCAAAAGTTCTCATTGAATGAATATGAGATTGAGCTTCCAACAAGCATTGATATTTCACCAATATTCAATGTTGTTGATTTTCACCCATACCATGAAGAGGAAAGCAATGACACCTCTAACTTGTAGGATGCACCCGAATGGATGCAACAATTGCCAAAGAAGAGGTTTGAGGAGATTGATCAAGTCATTGATTCATGCATAGCCAAGAGAACAAGGAGGAAGGGATATTAGGAATATTTTATCTATTGGAAGAATTGTGCAGTGGATGAGGCTTCTAAGGTCAGTTCTTTAGATTTGATGAAGTTTGAGATTTTGGTTCCAACATTGCCAAAATTTCCATGAGTTGCACACTCATGAAAAAAAATTCTACTTGATGTGCCTAATGCAAGACATCCTAGGCATATGGTGATTTGCATCAACCAAAAAATATTTCAGTTTGATTCGTTATTGTAGTTTGGTTTCATTTTGTTTTGGAAAAATGATTTGAGATCTATGGTTTGGGAGGTAGAGTGAAGAGACATTATTTTCATTTTCATTTGACAAAGTATCTTATTTCAATTTATATTTTCAGCTCAATCATTTGTTGCAATAGAATAAATAATTACTCCTAATTTTACTAGGTGTAATCTCTCCTTGATGTTCATTGTAATTTGATTTTGATTAAAAAATTAAGTCATTGGTTATTGTATCACCAATAATAAAGAAAACAAATATTATTTCCAACTTATAAAATTTAGTGGGGTTGCACCTATGTAAATTGAAGAGGCATTCAAAGGGTTGCATATAGAATGGGAGGTGTCAGGTCATGAAAGGTAAATATATCTTGAATTCAAAAGGCCATGTTGCATATGGGAAGGATGGGATCTTCATAGAATGTTTAAAAATAAATAAAACACAAAAGAAAAGGTCAAGGAGTTGTATGGTTTAGAGATAATAAAATTCAATATTTCATACCAAGAGGGAGAGGAGGAGTTTGAAGTTTTCAAAGACAAATAAAAGAGATGTGCAACTAAGGAGAGAAGAGAATAATGCATGACAAAAAGAGGGATGAGGAGAAGGTCATGTAGGGGAGAAAAGTAGATAAAAAAATCAAATGTATTCAAAGTGAACATGTATATAGGTTGTGGCTAGGAAAAGGAGTTAATGAATGCAAAGAAACAAAGACCAAAAAGAATTTAACATATGCGGACCAGAGATTATATAGGCCATGCACCTAAGGAAGGTGTAAATTGGATGAAATTTTAGTTTACAAAGATACATTGTTATAGTGGAGAACAAGAGACAAAAAAAAATTGGCATACGGGGAAATGAAGTGCAAAGTGGGTGCTTGAATAAAGAGATAAAAGAAAAAAAATGAAAAGTTGCATATTGTAAATGTTTACTTGCCTATGTAGTGTAGAAAAATGTGCACTTTTACATTTTCACACTATTTTTGCATCCCCTTAATTAATTGGACTTAATCCATCCTCCTAATTATTGCTGATGGGGTTTGACTCAAAATCCGGAAAAGTTGGTGAGATTATTTTTGTCAATTTTTTTGACAAACTTTTGAAATGTCAAAATTCTGACGGACGCATCATTTGGGTCGAATTTGACGTTCAAAGTTCGAGAAAATGCAGATAACTCGATGAAAGTTTGTGAAATTCTAAATGAACTTTGTCAAATTTTGGAGTCCAAAATGTATGGAGTGCCAATGCTATGTATTTCAAATCTAATTAATTCCATTTTCTGAAAGGGGAACCTAAATTAAACAATTTCAAACATTAACTAAATAACCTTGGAAATTGAGTGTCCTAGATTTAGGGCCTAGGACCCATTCGCCCAAGGGTGAATGAGTTCTCCTTAAGTCGACTAGGTCCCAAATTTTAATATATTTTTGGCAGCATTTTAATGTTTAAAATTCAAATTGCAATTGTTGGATTTTGATGTTTAATTATCAATAAATTAGAAAATCACCTATAAATACATAGTCTTTTTATCAATTCAAAACATCTCTAGCATTGAGGCAACTTTCACAAGAGAAGGTATTATTGTTAAGAGCATTGAAGAGCATATTTTTTAGTCATCTATAGTAGCATTCAAGATTCTATCATGATGTTAAGATTTATGTTTGTTCATGCATGTTTTTGAGCTAACATTGTAGGCTTCAAGTTTTAAGCAAGCATTCAAGCATCAAGATCTATCAAGAAATCGAGCCATTTCATACAAGATCCAATCCTTAGAGAGATGCGTTGTACTCCAGTCCTCTAAGGGAAACCATTAAAGGGTTTGGTGAAATGTAACAAGATTTATTCATTCATCATTTCCTTCATTTTATTATTATTTCATTATCAAGGTTTAATTACCAAACTAGGGTTTGACCAAGGCAAACCCTTATGCACTAAAAACAAACATTTTTTCTCCTCTTTGTGTGTTTACATATTTGTAGGTGAAGAAGGATTGAAATTGGATCAAAATTGCAATTTTACAAAGTTAATAACATTATGTTTCCACAGTCCATTATGATAAGTAGTCAAGATTTCTGGATAAAACTGTGTGTTGTTTTTTTTCATCAACGTTTCGGATCATACTCCATGATCCATCATCAGGATGATTAGCAGATAGAGAGAAGTGAAGAATAGATAGCAGACTTGGATATAAATAGGGGAAGAGGTGGTGAGGGGAGGATGAGAGGCACTCAATCCAAAAAGATAAGAAAGTCAAAGGGAGGAGAAAGAAATATAATTGGAGAAATTGCAAAACAGAAAATTAATTAATTTAACAAAGGACATAAGAACCCTAAAGTTAAAGAAAAGAATAAGGAAAAACAATAAGTGAAAAAAACACAATTGAGAGAAATTTAATAGGAGGCAACAATTAGAAAAAAGAGGTTGAAAGGACACAATAAGATAAAGAACACGAAGGGAACAAATGGAACATCCAAAACAAGAAGACAAGAGCCGATAAACAATACCCAAAAAGAAAAATAAAGTCAAGAATTCTAACAAATGAATCAAACAATAATAAAATAAGTCAAATAATAGAAGAAAAGGAAGGCATTCGAAGAAGGAATTAAACAAAAAGAAAGAAACATAAAAACAAACCTAAGGAAGAACCGAAAAAATAACAAAACAAGCAAGGGAAAGAAAACGCTAAGCTATTACAAAATAATAAATAAACACTATACACTATAAATTGTATAATATAAATTAAACATTATAAATTAAATATATAAATAATGTTAAGCAAATATAAACATTATAAATTAAACATTATATAAATAATTATTAAATAGATATAAATTATTAATTATAATAAACACTATAAATTAAATATAATAAAAATATAAATATTATATAAATTAAATATAATAAAAATATACTATTGTATAATATAAATTAAAATATGAAAAACATTATAAATTAAACAATATATAAATAATTATTAAATAGATATAAATTATTAAACATAATAAACATTATAAATTAAATATAATAAAAATATAAATATTATATAAATTAAAAATAATAAACATTATAAATTAAATAAATAACAAGGAAACCCAAAAAAACAAGAAAAAGGAAACGAGACTAAGAGAACAATAGGAGAAAAATATAATATTAATAAAAATTATAATATTTAATATACTATTGTATAATATAAATTAAAATATAATAAACATTATAAATTAAATATATAAATAATGTTATACAATTATAATAGAGATTTTGTTTGACATTGTGGAGTCAAGCCATGAAACTTAGATCTGTGGATTTATTCAAGCTTTGCTGAGTAGTGAGCCTACGGGAAAAGCAGCTTAGATCCATCTCCAGAGGACCCCTAAAGCTCAAAAAAATCCTTTTACAAAGACCCATTCGCCCTTGGGCGAATGAGTCCTAGCAGGAAACTTTGCAACATTTTTTGTGACAAGTGCACCATATTTTAACATTCTTAGACCTGTCAAAAGATTGTTGTTTTCCTTATTATTATGCTTTAAATTTTCATTTCAAGTTTTACTTCACATAATTGAGTTTATTAAGAATTTTATTTTCATCTCCCAAAACTGCTTCTCATTCATATTTTACTATTTTATGTCATAAGGAATTCAAGGCAGCATAGTGTCCAAACTTAGGGTTGACTCACCTTAAGGGTTGTAGGTCAATTCTAATCATTTGTGACACTATCCCTCTTCCTAATGAACATGGGAAAAATGGATTTGTGATTAGGTGGACACCCCTTTTTTTCTTTTTGGCATAGGTCCCTCATTTCTAGGTCTTCTTATTTCACCCTCCTCCTTTCCCTTCGTTTCAGCCTATAACCAGTAGGAGCAATAAATACATCTCATTGAATTGCCTCAATATTATTTTGGCATTCAAATGTGTTAATTGGATAAATGATAAAAGAATATGAATGTTGTTTGAGCTACATAATTCAATTTTTTTATAAGACCATTGAATTTTAATATGCATTACATGTTCATTTCCCTAAATAATAGTTATTTATAGAGAAGGATTTTTTTTTTCCTAACCCATACAACTTCAGCACAATACCTTTGTTAAAGTACAATTAAAAAAATTCCTACAACCTACACAAAGTTGTCACCTATTTCTTAAGGATCACAACCTTTATTAGAGCTACAAATTATTTCTTAAGATCCATAAGCATTTCTAGGAGACATGACCTCCTATTTGAGGCTTGACCTCCAAATATACAACCTCTCTCACTCATCATTTATCCCTCACGACCCTTCTCACAAGTGCTCAAGTCTATAATTTTTTATGTGTGGCACATCTAGTAGGGAAATATGACTTTAAAAATAGAAAATTTAGCTTAATTTAACAACAAACAACCTTTCTTTAATATATTCTCTAGTTTGGAAATATTCTAGCAATTGCTCTATTTTAGCAGTTTCCAAATATTATGCAAAATTTGGTGTTAATTTTTAGTAGTTTTTTAATCTTGGTAATGTTTACTAAATTTGGAGGCACTTATAAAATTATCAAACTTACTTGGTGGGCAAGCCCTCTCTATTAGATTGTTTAAATTTTGCATTCAAACTTAGGGAGTTCATATCTTAGTCTCTAGTTTTCTTTTGTACAATGTTTTTTAAATGGATCGGTATTTTGTATGCATCATGATAGTATAATTCATTTTATATTTTGGCATTCCAATCATATAGAAATTATATTTTCTTAAGAGTTTTTCTTGTGTAGTTCTATTTTTTAGAGCTTCTAAGAACCATATCTTATGCAAACAGGCCTCTTTTGGGATACCTTTATTTGAAAGGGTATATTTTTATATGTAATTCACACTAGTGATTTCTATTGCTTCTCATTCTATATTTGTGGACCTAGAAATTATCAAGTATTGTGAAAAAACTAATGATAAAGTGTCATATTATTGTACTTGTTTGGAAGATCTTTTATGAGTTCAATATATCCATCAAACTGCTATAAAGTTTTTTTTCTTGGGTCTCTTTATTGGTTTGT
>VDFB02061824.1:0-33427 GCA_007258455.2 Sequoia sempervirens | reverse complement strand
TTATTCATCTCTATACACTAAGAGAATGAACCAGTAGCCAAGTAGAAAAAACAATGAGTCTCATAAGTTCAATTGTAGTCTCGTAGATGGGGGGCTTATTTAATAAGTGCAGTTCTAGCTACTTATAAAGTTATAAATGTTCTCTTTGCGAATTGGTGGTGGGAAGATTATGTTGCAAAAACACCAAATCTTAAAAAGCCTAGACATTTGCATTTTCTGCCAGCTTTATGGCACTTCTAGGTGTGAGCACAATTGGATTATGTTTGAGGCTGTTCATGTGAAGAAGCACAACAAGGTTGATCCAAAAGTGCCTCAATGACCTTGTTTTTGTGCAATACAACTTTTTTTAGGTTGAAAAGGTGGAAGGGAAAGAGACATACGATATGATTGACTTGGATGACATCAATCCATATTTAGATTGGATTGCAGAGATTGTGGAGCCTTTGTTTACTGAGGAGATCACTAAATTTAAGGGGAAAGCAGGGAAATGGGTAATTGAGACATCAATAGGGCCTCCACTAGATGGTGATATGCTTGAATATCAATTTATTCTCAAGGAAGAATCTTTATCATCTAGATTGACATTGCATCAAATCAAGACTTTAGATAGGAGAAATTTGTAAAATTTGGATGGGTTTGTAATTTTCTATGATGATGATCAATGGCCATATGACACTATGATGTGCATTGTATTCTGTTTTTGTCTAAAACTAATTAAAAAATAAAAATATACAAATAATTTAAATTCAGTTTTTAATATTTTATGCTTTTTAACAGTATTTTGCATATCATTTAAGTTTTTTTATGAATTTATGTATTTTGTTAATGTGCTGAATTTCACCAAACTTTTGCCTAGTTTGGAGTAACTCCAAGTTTTTGGCTGCCAATTTTTTGCTCAGTCTGAATTATAAAACTATGCTCAAATTGGAAAAGAGACAAAGAATACAAGCTACAAGCTGAGAGAACACTAACACAAAGAATACTAGGGCCGGTACACCAAAACAGCTAAACCATAAAAATATTAGTAAAGATAATGTCACGTATTTCAAAGCATTATAAATAACCTTTTGATAATAGAATCCATTGCAAGAGATAAAGATTATTGCCGGACATTGAGATAGGGTAAAGACGTGTCTGACCGACGGGGATGGAGGACCGGCATCCATTAACTACTATGAAAGTGAAATATCTCGAGCCACTGCCAAATTTTCACCACAAATAAGCAGAGCAATGTAATAATACCGTTAGGGTTAACTTCTAAACCAAAACGATGTCAAGTAATCCTAACCGTAATGTACACCAGGATCCCGATGTGGGCAAGGTGTGAGCATTGGTCAGAGGATCTGAATGCAGAAACAAAGCTGGAAGGAACTCTAACCAAGAATGGCGCCAAGTGATGGCGAGCATATGGTCAGAGGATGTTAATGGAAATGCTGATACAAGAACTCTAACCAAGAAATGCGTCGGCGAACGACGAGCATATGGTCAGAGGATCCCTATCTTTTATTATGCTGAAAGTAAACTCAACACCCAGAATGTGCTTTCAAACTCGGAGTGGGAATGGAGCTACCATAGGGCGGAGATGTAAGATATTACAATGCAAATCAAAGTAAATAGGCGGTAAGCCAGCCTTTTCCACTAATAGTGGGAAATATAATAAAGAGCTTACAAATGTGAATATTGGCTGGTTAATACTACTAACAGCCTTACAATGTAATAGATCTCCTGCAAGCACGATGGATTATAGTGATAATCAAACTGCTGAAATGTAGAGCTACTCCAGAATGATTAATATGACTAAGACAGACAATCCCAGCCCTATTAATAATTTTACTAAGTTTGATATGACAGACTCTGCATTAAAATGGTGAAAAACAGCAACTCCAGAACTCACTTAAATGCTCATATCTCTCTCAATACTCACTCATTTAACTTGAAATCAGTTGCAAAACATTCTAATGATGATGACAATGAAGATGGATCACAAAAACTTCTCACAAAGACCCCTATTTATTTTGCACGACTTCCAAAGCACTTACAAAGTGAAATTGCCTGCAAGCAAGGGCGATTTACTTTAGATAATTCATAGACTTCAAATAAAATTCTGGAAACTTGCACATATGGTCGCCCTACATAGGAAAATAGATTGGAACAGTACCCAGAACAATATTATTTCTGTTTCTTGAGTTGTGAGTAAAAACAACCTACAGCCATACAAACCAGCAACTCTAAAATTGACAGAAAATACAATAACTCAACTACAGAATGTGAGAAGAACCAACTACAATGAAAGGAAACCAACTACAACTAAACCTCTCAACTAGTTGCTGTCTTTCAAGCAAGAAGAAGAGCCAAGCTAGGAGGTATGCATCCCTCGAAGCAATTCCAACACCATTCCGGCAGCATAACTTTGCAAATTCATCAGATGATCAAAATGAGGACCCAAAGCTCCAATTTATAACTTCAGAAGAGCTTTCTAGAAACCTCCAAGAAGGGCGCCACCTCAAAGATTCTTTTAGGTCATTGACTTGTCTTTTGTCTTCACCCTCAGGATGGCGTACTTGCTTAAGAAGATAAATTTCACTTTTTAAATAAAATATTTGGCTCACCCAAAGTTGGCGTCCAAACTCCTTGAGCAATATTTGGCTTTAGAAATATTAAAATATTTCCTCCATGTGAAAATACCCTTCAATGTCCCCCTTTTAAAGACAATATTAATTCATGATGCTAGAACAAGGAATTATAATGTTAAATTATAACATTATAATATAAAATATCTTATATCACCATGGAAATGCATCAGAAGCCAAATTCAACCATACCGTCTGAACAGACTGCCATAGTGAAGCCTACTGATTAGGAGTCAACAAGTCAACTGCTAAAAATAGAATTTACTAAAAATAGTAAATCCATGTAATTGCTTAGAATGCCGAACCGAAACCACCAATGCGAAGCTCTCAGCAAACCCAGAAGGAATCCACAATCCAAGTTCAACATTTCCAAGTGCAAGCTCCGCAAAAAGATGAAAATGTCCTCCAAGAAGTTTGGAAACCCTGATTCGAGCTTCTGCTTAGCCTACGAGTTCCCAGAAATAGGCTAAATCCAAATGAAGAGCGTATGGCTAAATTGGGGACATTACAGTCCGCCCTTGCCAAAATTGCTTGTCCTCAAGCAATGCCACCACAACTCTAAAAAAACTCAAACTGCACCAAACCAAACCAAGTACAATCCCAGGGTCCCATATCCGTCTGAAGGAGGACCCACCATGCTGATGTTGCACTACTCTGATCACAATAGTGAAACCATAGTGGCCAAAATGCTTTGAGTCAGCAAAATCAACAATGCCACTATCTATCACAAACTTAGGCATTGGAAAAGATAGTCTACTCAACTCAAAATTGTAATCCTCGGCATATCTCCCCAAGGTATCGAACACAACCAAAACTGCAAATGTGACCTCTCCAAATCTTCTTGCAAAGAGGAAAGCAATCCTTTGCAAGAGCTCATCAAACTCAAACTCATGACTCCACATGAATCTACTCTGCCTCCCTTGAATTTTTCTGATGCAACCATGAAGATTTTTGAAAACTCTTACAGATCCCACTCCAAGAGCCTCAAAATGGTGAACCAAAGCATGTAAAAGATCGTTGTCCGGAACCCACACTGAGAGTAAACTATCAAAGTTTACATCACAAACCTTCAAAAGATGAATTTGGAGAGTAGGAAAGGTGTGAAGGAACAAATAATTGTTGTTGATCAAGGCTAGGACCAACGTAGTGCAATCTGATTCTAGAGTCCTACACAAGGAAAAACAGCAACACCAATCAAATTCCCTAATGTGAGCTTGTGAGATGAGCATCGAGTTGCAAGTTGACACCTCCAAGGTGGCTGAAAAACAAACTGGAGCAATGCCTAACTGAAAATTACCACCTTTTTGGCAAGAAGTGAAGAACCAACTCTCCTGAATGAGAGTAACTCCCCATGTAAGGTGGCTGATCTGTCTCCAACCAACAAACTCATATCTCAAAATCTGCCTTTGTCTAAGCCGATAATCACTCCCATGAGCAAACATCCATTTATCTCTCCAACCCATACTCAAAATTTCTCTCCAATCTATTGGTTGATGAACAAATGGGTCCATCAGGTGGTTGGTAAAGAAAAGGACATCACCCAAAGGTCTGAAAATTTGATCACTGCCCACCAAAAATTATTCTTTCCACAATCCATAAACCCCATCAACCCAAGTTGAGAATCCCAAGCATGGATACCCAACTGAAATTGATTTTCAACACAATGCAAATAAAGCTCAATGCGTACCCAAGTGCTAGTGAGAACCAAGTGCATTCTCACGAAACTGGTGTCCCCTCTAGTGAATCTTTGAAGCTTAAACATGAAAGCTTCAACAACATTGGAGTATGAAACATAGAATGACTTGAAATTCAACTCCCAAAGCTGACTAGTATGAGCCCAAACATCATTCCACCCAAGGGATGGATCGTCAATAGTGCAAACACCAAGATCAGGCCCACCTTTCTCCCAATTCTCATGAGTAGTAGGTCTGAGATCTTCACTCCTTGCTGCTGTAATGAAGTTACCAGCAGCTATCACAACTTGTCTCATCAACACCTTGATGTCATAGATGTTGAAAATACCTTGCTTCGACACTTCCCATATGGACTCTTCATCCTCAAACCCACTTATGCATTCATTACTAATCAACAAACTTGGCATATTCTCATGGAGTGATAACAAAGCACCATTAGACGGAGGTTTATATTCAACCTCTTGCTTGGTTTCTTCCCTACATGACTCTTTTTGCAAATCAAAGAGAGGATTGTCATAAACTTGGAAGCCCTCCTTTGCATCTTGCTGATCCAAATCTAAACTTGCAACTTCAGTCTTTCTTGTGAAACCTTCGAGGTCAAACTCCTCTCGAAGACTATCAAGCTCACCAATTACTTGCTTGATTTTTTTGGCTTTATGTGCATTCTCTTGCTCCTTGGAAAGTTTGAAATCAGCAAACTGGTCTTCAACCTCCGTTAGAGCCAACTGAGTTTCTTTCAACTTGTCCCTTGTTGATTCAAGCTCCAGAGTGAGCTCATCAACCATACTCTCCTTTTCTTGGAAAGCACAAATGGTCTTCTTTACAACTTCAAAGGCACGATCTCTATCTCCAATCAAGTGCATGTACTCAGACTTCAATGTCTCCAATGAGTCTCTGATAAGTTGCAAATTGGGAAGAGCAACTTCATCTTTCACTCCTCTTTGTCTCTCTTCAAGCTGAGCCTTCCAATAAAGCTCTTCAACCAAACTATGTGTGCGATCAAACAGGGATAGAGCTTGCGCTTTCTTGTTAACGGACACCTTGAATTGATCTTCCCACTCATAAGAATGTGAAGATGGTGAATTGCTGATAGGCTGCAACTGAAAATCAGAACTTTGTTTCTTGCCTTTGCTGCCCTCAAAGTTGCTCCAACCCTCTTGTCTTTCATCCTCAACTAACGGAGAATGCTCAGTGTCATGGAGAGGAACATACTCCACATTTTCTTCAACTTTAAGCTTGCCATCAGCTTCTTGAATTGGTGAATCAGCCGTGTGTTCTAAAACCACTTTAAACCTTTCTTCTTCAAGAGCCATGAGGTCTTCTAGCTCTTCATCCACCTTACCGTCTTCTTGTTCAAAGGCTATGGCAGCCCCTAATTTGAACGAAGAATCATTGAATGTCGTTCTGAACATTTCGGAAGTAACAACATCCTCCTTGGTGGCTGCAACCAACTTGAAGGGATCACCATGGAGCTTTTCAAAGTAAACTTCTTCATCAAAAACAACTTCTCCTTCTGCCTCCTCATAGCTTGCAATGCAAACAATATTTTGGTCTTCATCAAGATCGAAGGGAAACTTATCCCACACAGGTTCTTGGTCATATCTTGAAGCCAACACACCTGGATCCCACATGCTAACAGTTTGATTGAAATGGTCAGGAGAAAGATTCTTATCATGCTCTTCTTGTAGTGATGACTCTTTGAAAAAGTCAACTCCCAAATCACTTAAGCTGATATTTTCAAAAACATTTCTTTCTAAAGGTTCGGTTTTCAGGTCAAACCCAATGTCGCCATCATAATGAAATGAAGAATCTTCAATGCTTGATGTTTTGTAAACTTCGACATCTTTATTTGCATCAAGAGGAAGTGTGTCATTGATTTCTTCATGTGGAACTTCTTGGGAAGTTGGAACAGCAATAAGAGGAAAATCCTTCAAAATAGTTCTACCAACATCTTCTGTGAAGCCCTTAGTCTCAAAACCTTCACGGGATGAATCCAAATTAGGATTCAAGACTGCTGCTATGTTCTTTTCACCGAATTGATCTTCATCACTTGCTATCACATGCAAGTCTAGGGAAGTATTATGGGGCTCTCCCACACACTCCTCAACTGTCAAGGTTTCTTTATCAAACTTACGATCATTTTGAGGTGACATGTGCACCTTGCTTGTGCCATCTTCAATATTAGTTGACTGATTTTTCTCTTCGACTTGTTCATTTATGGGCTGCAATTCACAAATAGGCACTTCATCTTCTTCCTTCTTGGATTCTTCAACCAAAGCTTGATTTGCTTCCCTTTTTAACATTTTCCTAATGTGGTCCACCATCTCCGACTTTTCGGGCTTCAGAAACGCCACACAATTCAAATGGGCATCAAATGAAACATTGTACCTATAATCATCTGGCATGTTTTGATATTGCTCACGGAGTTTGGCAGCCTCATGTTCACATTGTCTTTTATACTGTTTAGCATATTCAATGAAATCCTTTATGGCATCACTAACCTTTTCTTCCTCAGATACCATAGTTGAATCTGACTTTTCACGATCCCTGGACCTTAGAAAACGCAACATCTTTGAAACTTCTGAAAGCTAAACTGAACTCTGTTCGGACCTCAAAACTGATTTCTCTGTCATTCAACTGTCAACTGAACCTTGATGGGCACAGGATGGCAGGATGCATGGCTCTGATACCACTGAAATATTCCGAGCCAATTTTTTTCAAATTTTCAATTACAATAAGCAGAGCAATACACAGTCGTTAGGGTTAACTTTAAACCAAAACGATGCTGAAGTAACTCTAACCAGAATGTACACCAAGATCCCAATGTGGGCAAGGTGTGAGCATTGGTCCCAGAAACAAAGTTGGAAGGAACTCTAACCAAGAATGGCGCCAAGTGATGGTGAGCATATGGTCAGAGGATGTTTATGGAAATGCTGATACAATAACTCTAACCAAGAAATGCGTCGGCGAACGACGAGCATATGGTCAGAGGATCCCTATCTTCTATTATGCTGAAAGTAAACTCAACACCCAGAATGTGCTTCCAAACCCGGAGTGGGAATGGAGCTACCATAGGGCAGATATGTAAGATATTACAATGCAAATCAAAATAAATAGGCGGCAAGCCAGCCTCTTCCACTAATAGTGGGAAATATAATAAAGAGCTTACAAATGTGAATATTGGCTGGTTAATACTACTAACAACCTTACAATATAATAGATCTCCTGCAAGCACGATGGATTATAGTGATAATCAAACTGCTGAAATGTAGAGCTACTCCAAAATGATTAATATGACTAAGACAGACAATCCCAGCCCTATTAATAATTTTACTAAGTCTGATATGACAGACCTGCAGTTAAAATGGTGAAAACAACAACTCCAGAACTCACTTAAATGCTCATATCGCTCTCAATACTCACTCATTTAACTTGAAATCAGTTGCAAAACATTCTAGTGATGATGACAATGAAGATGGATCACAAAAACTTCTCACAAAGACCCCTATTTATTTTGCACGACTTCCAAAGCACTTACAAATTGAAATTGCCTGCAAGCAAGGGCGATTTACTTTAGATAATTCATAGAATTCAAATAAAATTATGGAAACTTGCACATATGGTCGCCCTACATAGGAAAATAGATTGGAATAGTACACAGAACAATATTATTTCTGTTTCTTGAGTTGTGAGTAAAAACAACCTACAGCCATACAAACCAGCAACTCTAAAATTGACAAAAAATACAATAACTCAACTACAGAATGAAGAACCAACTACAATGAAAGGAAACCAACTACAACTAAACCTCTCAACTAGAAGCTGTCTTTCAAGCAAGAAGAAGAGCCAAGCTAGGAGGTATGCATCCCTTGAAGCAATTCCAACACCATTCCGGCAGCATAACTTTGCAAATTCATCAGATGATCAAAATGAGGACCCAAAGCTCCAATTTATAACTTCAGAAGAGCTTTCTAGAAACCTCCAAGAAGGGCTTTTGCCGTGGACCTTTTTTCGACACATCGCCCCATTGGGTAAATGGGGACCCCTAATTTTGGCTTCTTTGCTTTTGGTTTGATGGGCAAGTGTTGGTTTGTTTTGGCCGCTGTCTCTCTCTCTCGCTCGGCTTCAATTCTTCCTGGATGTGCCCATCTCAGGAGCTTTTAAATATAAATTTGGCTGTCCAAATTAGGGTTTATGCTTTGGTTAATTTGAGTCAAGTGAGAATGAAAATAGAGCTTTAACAATTACCAGCTGCGATAAGCCTTGTGCTTTTGGCAAGTTTTCTTATCCGATTCGGTGGTACTTACTATTTTAGTAAGCCGCAATCTGTGGCAATCTATCAACATTTTTGAGATTCCGACAACACACGCTATTCGTGAAAGATATCGTGCTACTCAGACGCAAAATTTGAGAGCCAAAAATGCATAACTTACTATTTTAGTGTACCCAAATTTCCCGACAAATTGGGCTCGAGCGCAGAAGTTTTCTTTTGCATGTCTAACATTCCTTCGGTTTTTCAAGACCTTCTCAAGAACGATAACATGCAAAACGACTACAAATTTCCGTAATTCACTTCGAGGCTATTTTTAGGGTTTGGTGGCTGCTCGGTTTCTTTTGCATGTCGGCATATTCCTGATGGGTTTTTTGAGAGCTTCGCGATGGCGTGACATGCAGACAGAGGTAATTACTCAGTAAGGAACTTGCTATTTTTAGCAGGTGTGCCCCGGCAGCCGCTTCCCAGCAGTTCAGAATCACGAGTTGATCGCAGTGCCACAGAAACGAAGAGAAACAGATGTTATTTGATATGCATGTAGAGAAAATTAGGGTTTCCAGCTTCGGAGCCTAAAAAGAGGGGTAAAAAGTCAGAATTTTCGAAAACCGGTGTAAACCACCGCGATCAACATCCTTCAAGCTATCTGTTAGTAAAATTTCAAGTCAAACGGAGCACTTACTATTTATTGTAAGTCAATTCGGAAACAGGCTAAAAATAGTAAATCGAGTGCATGCGTTGATGTCGACAGACAGGTCACGTGGTGAGGAGCGCCCCATTCAAATTTCAAGCCAATTGGAGCAGTAGAACTATCAGAAACAAGAGGTTACTATTTATAGTAAACCACCTTCAGAAGTGGGCTAAAAATAGCAGGGTGATTAAAAATGGCAGTGTCGACAGGGCAGCAAGGTCATGAGGATGCAGTGTTTAAAATTTCAAATCGTTCTGAGCTTCAGAGATGCAGAAATCAGGGGACTTACTATAAATAGCAGGACATGAAGCAGATTGGGAGAGGTCAAGAAAAATGGCTAAGTATGGGACTTCATCCTGCAACTACCTAAAAATGCGCCCTCAAGCACCAGATGCCAAAATTTTATAACTCAAGTGTCTCATCCTTCAGCATAGGCTAAATGCGCCCACATGCTAGCAAGATGCCAAAAAAATTCTAAGTATGAGAGTTTATCCTTCACCCTTGCCTAAATGCGCCCATACTTCAAGTTCCATCCTCCTCAAGGCAAGAAATGCGCCCCATGCAAGCATAAGCTAGATAAAGTCAAACAAGTCAAAGTATTCATCCTCCATACATGCCTAAATGCGCCCAAATCAAGGCATGTGAAGACAAAGGCTGGAAGTCCAAGAGTCACAAGTAAAAGGCGTTTGAATGAGCTTTATCCTTCACACTATCTAAAATGCGCCCCATGTACAAGCATAGTCAAAGAAGTCAAAAGGTGTTGAGAGTTAATCCTCCACTACATGCCAAATGCGCCCATCCCTCTCACCCCCTCAAATGCGCCAAGAAGAGGAGAAAGTCAAAGAGGGCGTTGAAATAAAGTCTTCATTCTCCTGAGTATGAGAAATGCGCTCAAGTTGAAGTAAGATGGAGGGTGAATAAAGTGTGAAGTAAAATGCTAAGTGTTGAAAGTATTTACCTAGGCGTGGTTATTATTCTCCTCTACATGTGCTATGTGCACCTAAGGAGTATAGGTTGGTGAGATATAAGTTAGGCGTTGAAAATATTCTCCATGACAAAGAAAGTGCGCCCAAAGTAATTCAAGTCTGTAAGGTGGTGGGTGATGGAAAATAAAATATGCTAGGCATGGTTTTATCCTTCATCAATTGACAAATGCGCCTAAGGTGTTGAAGATGATTGCTAGGGCGTTGGAAATTTTATGGAGAATAAAATACAAAGGATGAGTAATGCATGCCTAGGCGTTGAAATTGCCAGATGAAAAATAAATTAAGTGTGATGCGCCTTCAAGAAAAATTTTCTAAGTAAGTTGATGAAATGAAATTTTCCCTCGCAGGCAAGGCGGACAGAGTTGAGAAAAATTTCCTAAGGCAAAATTTTCAAGGTGATCAAAATTTTTCTAAGGCACAAATATTTCCTCCTCTAGAAAATATGCCTAGACTCTGGAGATAAGATTTTCCTGTAGTCCAAGTGAAGTTGCCAGTGATGAGGTCGGAAGGTGCCAACATTGCAGGATGAATTAAAATTTTCAAGTCAGAGCAACAAGATTTTCACATATGTGGATAACGGATTTAAATTTCACAGGGAAATAATTTTCTAAGGTTCAAAATTCAAGAAAATCAAATGAACCCGTTCGTTGTACACCCATGAGTTCAACGCGTTCTGGAGGAAATTTTCTTCTGGGTATTGAAGATTATCGATGAGGAGTCGATTTTAAAGCCTTCCATGCTTCGCTGCGGCCTTCAGGATGAGGATTTTTGATGGGCACTGGATTGATGAGTTTTCCTAAGGGAAATTTGAAAATTTTCTAAGGCAAAATGAAGAAAATGTGTTTTCAAGGTGAAATTCTCCGTATCTATGAATTTAAAAGGAACTATTTCTAGTGAATTTGCTCAAATTCTTCTCGGGGATAAATTTCCTTTCCTTGAGCCGTAGATACCGAGATCAAAATTCATAACACCCTCACCCGGAAAAGTAAAGGGGAATACAGTTGAAGTCAAGATGTTGGAAAATCATGAAGAAAGCAAAGTTGTGCTAGAGGAAAACAATGAACTCTTGGAAGTTAAAGCGCGAAAATCCTAGTAAGTAAGTTGAATTTATATTATGAAATGTTCTTCAAATACTCTTCTCCTTGCTTGTTTTGCGGTGAGGAACGTCAAGCAGGAGCACGGCGATCTGGAAGGCCGGTGAAGCACGAGCGATATTACAACCTCCTGAGGGAAGATAATAGCTTTGAGGTCAGCATGAAGGAAGAAAAGTTAAAAAGAAGTTGCCAAGGTTAGCCTGGCGATAAAGAAGTTGAAGAGCAATGTCAAGAAAGAAGATCATGACAGCGCGTAACGGCCTACAAACTAATCTTCTAGAAGACCGGATTGGTATTTCGCCTGGCGTCCCTCGAGACCACGCCCCAGCGAGAAACGTCCATCCATCGGTAACCCTAGCCGTCTTTTGGGACTTGGCTAGCTATATAAAGGGGGAGTCTGTGATGTCCCCTCGCTAGACAGTTCTCGGGAACAAAGCGTTAGCCCTTTATTGGACCCTTGTGGGCTAGCCAGTTTGGATAGAGGGTCAGTGGTGCATTTTGGAGAGTTTGTTTGTTCGTGTTTTCAGTGGACAGTGTTTAGATCTCAGTGAGCGTTGGCATTCCAGGAGTTCATTGGTTCTGACGGCACGAGATTATCCTGCGATTTGAGCATTCTACGGGATTTTAAGTGATTAAGTTAATTTATTAACGTAAAACGCCCTTTTTATAAAGTCACCTTGACTTTATTTATATTTTTATATCACTTAAATGAGAAAGGAGGATTATAATATTTCAATGACTTTAAATATTATAAAAGTGCGCCCAACTATTGGAAAGTGATATATTAAAATATTATTATATTTTGAAAACCTAAAATGGGCGTATCATTATGGAAATGCGTGCTTTGCATAAAGAGGTTTTTTTTGGCAATAGAAACTCACCTTTTGATTATTTCGAATTGCCTTGAGCATCTTTCTCTGAGCATTCTCTTGAGAGCAGGGTTTGATCATTGTGTCCATTGGAGAACGGGAAACTCTTCAATGTTGAGTACGTTTGAAGCTGTGAGAGATCAGCCGAATCCGTACAGTTGAGGGCTTCACACAGAAGTTCTACAGATTTCAGACAGAGTTTTACTTTGCAGTTGTTTATGCTTGATAATAACTGAGGGATTCTTGGTGGCGTACTTGCTTCTGGAATTCTTCTTCAGAGATTCATTTCCTTCTTGTTCATGGCCGTACGGCCTACCTTGGTTCTTGTGCCTTGAGAAAGGCGTGTGAAGCATGTAAGGAAAACGCCTTCTTTTTGAGAGGGGTTTGACATCCATCTTGGGCGGCTAGCTATTACAGTGCTTTGTGACCAATTTCTGAGCTGGAGAAACCTTGTCTGGAGCTTGGGCGTGCTTTTATGCTGATTTTCACCATTTCCGGCTGTAGACCTGGCCAGTTTCTTATTTAAATAATCTGGAGCCTGATTGGTATGTTTATTGTTCCTAATCTATCTGTTGGTGTTTGATAATACATTTTGTACTTTCAATTTGAAGGAATAAGTTTAAATTTCTCTTTTGTGAGCAAAATATGCTGCGCCCCTTCTCTTCTTTCTACTAAGATTTCTCTAAAAAACTCTAAAAAACACTTTAAAGATTTAAGAAAAGAGGGTTATGAACTGAGAGCCAGCAGGGCTCATCACAGAGTCCCCCTCATTTGTAACTCATTAGACAGTAGAATTAGAGTAGAAGTCGGAGTAGAGAGACAACTAAGTGATAGCTTAGAGTAACTTAGTATAGATTGATAGTGTAGTTTGAAGAAGAGGGAAAGTTTTCCCTTTGAAAACTTTGTAAGAAATTGTTGTGAACACTCTCTCAATAAAATAGTTTTTCATTGATGGTGAATTTCGTCTTTGTTGTGAGTAGCTAGCAAGGTTTCTTCGTCCTTCCGATTCAAATGGTAGAGTAAAATAGTTCTATGTAGTATAATTTTCATTCCATGCAAGTAGATGTTAGCTGTGGAATGTGGTGTTTGATCTAAGCAACTTCATCTATCCATACCACTAGTGTATTTGCTGATGGTGAATGCGCCTTGTGTGGTCAACTGGAATATCATGTACTTAACTTCAATCACAATTTGAATAATGGTATGCGTCGTTGTGATGGCATCTTTATGTCAAATGGTGGTTTGAACATCTTTAGTCATCTCCCTTGAAGATTGCACCGACTCCGTGGAAGCTGTCCGATGTGAGGCAAAGCAAAGTCCGGTTAGAAGTTTGTTGAAGTTGAGCTCCATATCCCACACCTTAGAGTAGATTAGAATCTTCTTAACCTTACCTCATTTCAATTCAGTACTTTCTGATTAGAATAGGAAACCCACGCTTCATAGACAAATCTTTCGAGCATTTTAATTCCTTCTTTCGCTGCTGAACAATTCCGTAAGTCCCCTTGAAATACCAACAAATCACATCGAGCCAAACTGAGCCTATTCGCACTGAAAGAACCTTGGAGTTAAACGCATGAACTTTCTTGCAATCTTAGCATGCGGAATACTTTGATCAAGAGAGAATAGGGTAGCCGTTGGCAACTTTATTCTGCGTTGGTGCGGTCACGAAAAACACATCAACAGGGCGCCACCTCAAAGATTCTTTTAGGTCATTGACTTGTCTTTGTCTTCACCCTCAGGATGGCGTACTTGCTTAAGAAGATAAATTTCACTTTTTAAATAAAATATTTGGCTCACCCAAAGTTGGCGTCCAAACTCCTTGAGCAATATTTGGCTTTAAAAATATTAAAATATTTCCTCCATGTGAAAATACCCTTCAATGTCCCCCTTTTAAAGACAATATTAATTCGTGATTGTAGAACAAGGAATTATAATGTTAATTATAACATTATAATATAAAATATCTTATATCACCATGGAAATGCATCAGAAGCCAAATTCAACTATACCGTCTGAACAAACTACCATAGTGAAGCCTACTGATTAGGAGTCAACAAGTCAATTACTAAAAATAGAATTTACTAAAAATAGTAAATCCATGTAATTGCTCAGAATGCCGAACCGAAACCACCAATGCGAAGCTCTCAGCAAACCCAGAAGGAATCCGCAATCCAATTTCAACATTTCCAAGTGCAAGCTCCGCAAAAAGATGAAACGTCCTCCAAGAAGTTTGGAAACCCCGATTCGAGCTTTTGCTTAGCCTACGAGTTCCCAGAAATAGGCTAAATCCAAATGAAGAGCGTAGGGCTAAATTGGGGACATTACAAATATTAGTAAAGATAATGTCACGTATTTCAAAGCATTATAAATAACCTTTTGATAATAGAATCCATTGCAAGAGATAAAGATTATTGCCGGACATTGAGATAGGGGGTAAAGGCAGGTTCTGATCTGATCAGATGGAGGACTGGCATCCCATTAACTACCATGAAAGACTTGATGCAAATTCTGATTATTTCCGTAAAAAAATTTCTTGGGTTAGGTGGACTGGGTAGGGTGATCTTGGGGCCTCGGAGGAGCAAAAGGGGGGATGAGCAAAGCATGTCTCCTTACAACTATCTTCCATTGTCCTTTTACATTCACATTCCAAATGACAGAAAAATATGCATTGCTTAATTTCTCTTCATGTCTCAAAGACTAGGGTGTTAGAAGAGACTCTCCAAGCTTGCATCTCCCTAAATTTCTTCAGTTGGGTCTTCTTAGACCTCTTGAAAATGTCATCAAAATTTGTATTGGTGCTTTCATGGTGATTGATGAGGATGCCTTGTTTTCCATCATCCCTCTACTCTTGGCTCTACTAATGGTTTGTTTTGACAAGGGGCATCCCATTTAGATGATTGTTTTTCATTTGGATTCTTAACATAATGATTTTTCTAAGATTTACCCTCCCTCTTATTTGCTCTTTTTGCTTCCGAGTTTTAATTTTAGATACTTGGTGTTTGGTTGTGGTGGCTCTATGCACTCTTGATTAGCTGCTGTACTCTTGAGTCTTAGTTCCCACTTGTGTTATTCACAAATATTAATATAATTATAATCTTTCTTCTTTCTTCTGGAAAATGTTGTTCACATTGGCAATGGATTTTTGACTCTCCAAAAAGATCTATTTATTACCAACATCAAATATGGCATGTCAATTGATTACTCCTAACACATATTGAATTGACAATTATAAGAGCTGAATGGTGTAAGTCTTTGCATTACTCCTAACACACATTGAACATTGACAATTATAAGACTTGAATTGTGCAAATCTTTGCAGTAGACTTGAATGTGAGCCCCACAGCTAGTTTCTTTTCTAGGAAAAAATGCCGCTTTATGCATAAAATTCACATATTAAATTTGCAAATATACCTTAACCTCTTGCTTCTCCTCAACAGCAATCACTTGGGTTAACTATCATCTAATTGAGGATTTCTATGGTTCTATTGCTCATCTTAATCATGAAAACCTGATTCTTTAAGATATCTAAAATCTTTGTGTTACTCTGTTCCTGGGATTTTCGGTATCTGTGAAGACTTGAAGTAGACACATGAAACTGATTGATTATTGATGCAGGATGTTAAAGGTCCGCAAACTGTTGCCTTCAATTTGCCAAATGATGAGAGAATTGTAAACGAGCGGGGTTCTGCCATGGTCATGCTGAAAAATATTGCAGAAGCAAAGTAAAAGATTCAACTGAAGTCATACTTTTATATTCACTAATATGTTAATCACAGTTAGTGGAAATAGAGACTGTTTTATGGTTTCCTTGGTCCTTATCCATTTGCTGTTCATACTTGTTTATCAAAAGATTTATTAGTGCTTTCTAAGTTTGTGCAGGTTTAAATCTATTCTGCTACCCATAGCAGATGCATGCATTTCCAAGGAACAAAAGCAGTATGTAGATTTCGACTCCATGTTTACACATACAATTTGCCATGAATGCTGCCATGGGATAGGGCCTCACACTATTCAACTTCCTGATGGCAGACAGTCAACAGTACGGCTGGTATGTTATCTGTCAATAACTTACTATGGAAGTCATATTTTTGTCCCAAGTGATATTCCACTCAGCTTCTATTTGTTGTTTTTTGGAAAAGAGGAGATAATATGATATATAATATATTCATTTCATTATGCTTTGTTTGGAGTTGACTACTATGCAAACCTGGCTATCTAACATTTATCATCATAGAAACGAATGCGTTTTCCTTGAGCATCTGAGAGATCATTTTTCTTCATGACTATTGTTGATTTACTTTTCTGTTGAATGAGATAAAATCTATAAATATATATTTTCATTGGATCTAGCATAATACAAGATTGTTAGAACAATTAATATTAACTGAATTCCATAGCCGCATGGTTTAGCAAACAGCTTTCTTTGTTTTGATTGAAAATAAGCAGTATATCAGCATTGCATCATTATATATTATGATTTTTTAGGATTCAGCTGTGTAGTTTTTTGTCAGTCTACACTGACTTGTATTTCATGAGTCAGAAGAAGCCATCTCTTAGTAACATGAATGGTGCATTTGGCATTCGTTGCAACTAGGTGATGTCTACACTGGTGAAGTATTTGGTTTTCTTTGGAGGCCACCTATCCCAGTACTACTTCACTTTAATCTTGCTTAATCATAGACTTTCCCCTGCAATCAAGCTGGCTTAGCTTGATCCCTATCCATAAAACCTTCAGCAAGTATTGAACCATTCATTTGGATCTCCTTAACTCTTTCATTTTTATACACGCAGTGTTTCTGCAGTACATCCTTAATTACCATGCTTTTTGGGTTTCAGACCATTTACACAATGTTTCAGAGCTGTTACATGGAAAAAAATTCAAGAATATTATATTAACGGTAGATGCCATGCTTTTGAAATATTTCTTGATAAAATTTATAAATTTTGACAAATCAAATATTTCATAACATGTTAAGTTTGAGAACTTGCTTTCGATTTCAAACACAAACAAATTCAATGTTATATTTATTCATAGTCACTAGTATAGGCTTTAAAAATAAGTATAAATTAGTAAATATAAGTTTAAAATATATAAAATAGATATTATCATAGTTTACATACTCTGCGATTACTCTTCAAGTAGCCGAGTAATCTCCAAAAAATTTGCATGCCGAGTAATTTCTGCTTTTACTTGCGGGTGGTATGCAGACGATTTTCTCCTGTCAAATTGTTGAGTAATCACCAGTTTCTTGCAGAAAACCCACAAACTTGGCATGTATGTGTGTGTATAAATATGTTTGTGTGTGTATATGCATGCAAACTTGGCATCCTGTGTATGTTTATAGATATGTATGTGTGCACAGTGCAGTCCTGAGTATACACATACATAAATATCCACACACATTTTCCGAGTTTTTCCCGAGTCAAAATTTTTGGGCTTGCCGAGTACTCTCCGAATCCGAATATGTAAACTATGGATATTATAAACACAATTTAAAATAATTATATATTATAATTTAAGAAAACATTATAATTATAGTTTAAACAATTAAAAGAGTAAAAATAGAAACTATAACTGATTGCACTTTATAATGGTACAGATAATTAATTTGACTACAAAAATTATAATTTGTTAATATAATAATGAAAAATTGTCCAGTATTCACTTACTAACATCTACTAAACTAATGTCAATTGTAGGACCTCATAAATGTAGATAATGCATTTTGCTTATATAATTAAATTCTTGCACAAAGATTGTAGGAGTTGTTAGTTAATTGTATAAAAATGATCTAATAAACACAACATATAATATATTTTTACTAAATTAATTTGGATTGTAGGACCTCTAAAATTGCAGATAATGTATTTTGTCTATATTTTTGTACAAAGATTAGAAAAGTTGTCAAGTTGATATGATAACAATGATCTGGTAAACACCACAATATATAATATTATAGCTTAATGTTTACGTATTTTTTGATAAAAAACTTGGGTTAGGCACCCAAGGGCCACAAAAAATGAGTGTGAAGTTTGGACTCTAGTAACCATAGTTCACTCGATCCATCTCATGAAAAGATCAGATGAACCTAACCAAAAGAAAATTATAATAAGAGTTGGTTTCTATTAACTATCTTGATCTGTTATATATCTTCAGACAAACTAGGGAGAGCCACAAACTGTCGCATATACCATTGTAGTGCCTTGTCAAAATATCCTGAACAAAGTCCTAGGAAAAATAAAAATTGAAAATTTTGACAGACTTTTTAGGGGTGCACTGCAAATTACACAGGCTGTTTGACCCCCTAGGTCATATACAATAAAATTAGTGAGCACTAGATAGATGAAATATTCCGAGCCAAATTTTTTCGTTTTTTTCAATTTTCAAAGTACAAAGCAGTGCACCCGTTAAGGTTAGGGAATAAACCAAAACGTGCGAGAAAACAACTCTAACCAGAATGGCGCCGATGATGGCGAGCATTGGTCAGAGGGTCTTCTACTCAAAAAACTGGAAAGGGAACTCGACGTCAAGTATGTGCTACCCAATCCAATGCGGAGTGAGGGGCGACCATATGACGGAGTGATTACAATAACAGTGCTAGAAAGGGAAATGCTGAAAGATGAAAACTACTCGACACCCAGAATGTGCTTTCTACCCAAACTGGGATAGTAGCTACCATAGGGCGGAGCTGTAACCATTACAATAACTTTGGATGAAATAAAGCATTACAAATCAGATGTGAGAAAGCTTGATAGATACTGCCAGTACTACTGCCAGTTTACAAAGAAGATCATTCACTTGCCACAATATGAGAGATGATAACTTGCTAACAATACAAATCAGCATGTAACAGCTTTGCAACAATATTGATGAATTACTTTGCTGAGAAATAAAGCTTAAAACAGCAAGAGTATAAACAGATCCAACCTTTCTCAACTTGGGCAATCACAATGAAGTCTTTACGTTGCTTTTAAAGAGTTATCACCACCAGCCAATAGAGAAATGGCAGATTTATTCGAACTGCTGTAACAGACCTGCACCTTTCACACAAAAACCAGCAACAAGGATTCCTTGGAATGCTCGGAACTCACTATTCTCTCATTCAAATGGCTTGATATCAATTGCAAATAACTAATAGAAGAGAGGCGCTCATACCAAGACCCAAAGACACTCTTAAAATGCAGCTGACATTTAATGCACAGAACCCAAGACCTCTAAAGAGTACGGCCCAGCTGAAAGGGGGCGATTTCCTTTATAAAATCTGATCCTTCAAATTAAAATCTACAAATTTGCAAACATGGGCACCTAGCCAAGAAGGATGGAATGAAACAATACCCACAATGAATTTTTGTGTCTTTTTTGATTTACAAATAAAATTACGGATCTGCTGTAGCAAACTTGCAAAAACCAAAAACATCTAATATGCCAAAATTGAATCTACTTGGACAAAGGCAGTTTACAATGCAAAACTTACTACAAAACACTCAAATAAGCAAACCTCTCCACTAGGTGCTGTCTCTCAAGCACGAAGTCGAGCCCAGACTAGGAGGCATTCATTCCTCGAAGTAATTCCGCAACCATTTCGGCAGCATAACATTAGCATAGGCAAAAGATCCTAAATGATGCTCCAAGACTCCTTTTTATAATTCTCCAGTTGACTTCACAAACCCTAAAATCCGCTTTTAGGTCAAAATCCAATCTCCTCAAGGATGGGCGTACTTTCTCTTCAAGGTTTAAGATATAATATTTTAAATGAATATCATACTTTAATAATTACGCCCTTCATAACATTGCTTTGACTTTGGGAATAATTAAAATAATCTCTTAATAACAACATTAAGTCATTAAATCTAAGCCAAGGGGTCAATGTTAAAATATAGTATTTAAACGTGACTTTTTAATTAAATGATTTAGCTTATCCTTCTGAATGTGCCCTGAAGCAAATACTGAGCAAAACATCTGACCAAACTGAAGCAGGAAGTCAACCGAGCTGAACTCAACTGGAAAGCTGCCAAAAATAGAATTTACTAAAAATACTAAATTCCAAAAAGTGCTCTGAATGCCGAGATGATCATACCACTGCGAAGCTCTCTGAAAACCCAGAAAGGATCTGCAATTGAATCCATCATCTCTGAGCAAAGACCTCCTCAAAAATAGGAAACCCTAATTTATCTTCCGACTAGCCTTCGGGTTCCCAAAGAAAAGGCCAACGGTCACTGGAAAGATCAGGTTTGAGAAGGGGACATTACAATAGAGCCCTGGAGGTCTTCCTCATAGCATTTATAATCTTCCATAGATAGAGTATCTAGAATTCAAACATTCAAAATATTACCCAAAAGCTTTAAGCACTTGAATATTTTACCTTAGTTGCAAAGAATGATATATAGGTACTCCACTACATAGTCTAGGTGGATCTTTCCTTGCTCTTAAATATTCTTGGCATCTTCATGTAACATAAATGACCCCACAACCAAAGACAACATTATTCATTGCTCAAGGATTAGTGATGTCAAAAACATTTCTCCTCTCCATTGATTTCTCGAGATCAAGCATCAACTTGATCATAGCTTCATAGATAGAAACATGGTCTTTGCCATCCATTTCTTTGGTCATTGTAATGTCCCCCTCTTGAGTTAGTCAATTTTTGAGTATTAGCCTATCCATTAGGTTCCCGTAGGCTAATCAGATGGTTCAGGGAGCTCTGTAGTTCTTGGAGTAGTAGAGTTTGGCATTATTCGCTGTCAATTTTAGTGTTCCAATAGTGTTTCCATAAGTCAAGTGAAAGAAATGAAATAAATGCTTAAGTTATTATATAATAATAAGTTCACTTAAGTATTTATTTAAATATTTAAAAGTGACTTATTTGTCAATAAGAAGTGGCTAAATAGGAGCAAATTTTTAAAAGGTATTATTTAATGCTCATTTGAAAAATCAATGGTAGACATAAGAAATTGATTAAATATTATTTTATTCTCAAAAAAGGCGTTGGAGTTGGGAAGGGAATAAAATATTGTTTTTGAGTTCATTTTCAGCATATGGGAATTTATTTTTAGGGAATTGTTCAGAGAAGTACTTCAAGAACTTCCTAAGGACGAAACCCCTTGAGGAGAATATTGACTACGGTGGTGAGAGATTCACCTTGGTTGATGGCTGACCGATTTAGTCAGAATCGATGCTTGTATTTAATGACTTGATTATCATGACATGATCATGGGTTATTTGCACAAACTTGCAGTTTCATGGAGTTGAAGGGAAAAACCTGTTTTTTGAAATTGGGCATGGAATATTGAAAATGATTAGTGATGGCACCAATTGAATAATTATAGAGCAGAGTAATTAACCTTCTATGATCATGGTCGCTTGTCATTAAGGAGTTTAGAATGTGGGAATGAATAACCAATGTTGATGACTAAAGGAATTTTGTTTTTAATAAATGTTGTTGGCGAATACTAAGGCGTGTCTACCTTTCCAAAGCCGTGAGGATGATGGCGGGTATGATTCTGTGTAGAAAGGATTATTGCTATCACTAGCAAACAAAAGAAAATGATGTGGAAGCTCATATGGTGGCGATAGGATATTGGCAGCTTTAAACATAGTTGGAGTTCTAAGTTATAAATCACGAAATAAAGACTGCGACAGTTTATGACACTCTATGATGGCGTGACAAACCTAGGAGTTGGCGGGATGGTATTTGGATGCTAAGGAATATATTTTGAATTTTGTCATATTATTGGGAGCCTCAGTTTGGTTGCTAAACTCCCATGTTGTTGATAAAGTATCCACTTAGGAGGCCGACTAATAAATTGATAAAATGTAGTCCTGTCTAGGTGTAGAAATCACAGGTCACAAGTTCTGTTTGATATGACTTCAAATTCAGTGATGACAATGACCATATAGCTAGCCTTGTAGGTTTTTTCCTGTATGTTAGCCTCCATAGTATGCCAACTAACGAAGGCTGGTGATTTGGTGGTTTCCTGGGCGTTTGGATCTTACTACAATCTACGTAAATTCCGCAACAGATCTCAAAGTCTTCAAAAAATCTCAAGGCATACCTCAAAGTTTAGAACATATCTTTTCTCTCTGATTCTCTGTCCATTTCAGCAGACTATATATTTCTTCTTCCACATAAAGCTATCTATATGAATCATACCAAATGTTTGATTAAGCATGAAAGAACTCTTTAAAATTAGCTACAATAGAAATCCTTAACTTCAATGCATGGGAATTTTTTATTATTAAACCTTTGAAGAGAAGTAAAACCTTTTAGTGGAGAAAATTTAGTGAAAAAGCTTAGTGTGGTTTGTTATAGTGGTATCGGAGCTTTGTAGTTTCCTATAGCCTGTTGGGTGAGTGATGCGTCGAAGCACTCATCATTATTACTTGAGGAGACACATGTCTAATCCATATTTTGAAACACAACCAGAAATTGAATAGGAAGAGGAGTTGGATATTTTTGAAATGGGTGAAAGAAGGATAGAACCCTTTAGTTTGGAAAACATGATGAATGATCGTGCCAGGGCACAACATCAAATGATGCAGCTTATGACACAGTCTCAACAAGAAATGGCACAATGACAACATAAAATCACTTAAATATTTGCGCAAATGATGGGAAACAATGCTAACGCTAAATACTAATAATGGGGCTTAAGGTTCAATAGTCAATAATAGAGCAGCTCATACTAGGACCTTTGGTGGCTCAGTTAATTCCAGACCTTCCATGCCAAACTTTATACCGAGAGATAACTCTCCGGAAGTGAATAATGAACCAACCAAACAGGAATTGCATGCACAGGCTATGAGAGATTGGAGGGCATTGGGTGCATATTTTCAGGCTGAAATGTCATTTCGGGATTATTTGGAATTTAGGCGAAGGCATAGACCCCATAGAGGTGGACGTGGTAGGCTAGAAAACAATGAATTGCAAAGAAAAATGGGTAAGTTATTGATTCCATATTTGATTGTTTGGGAAAGACAATAGCTAAACCTTGGGTTGAAAAGATCAATACTTATTTTTAGCTCAATCCTATAGTTGAAGGTGAAGCAATTAAATATGCAATTCTACACTTGGATGGAAGTGCACACAAATGGTGGTACCATGGAATGATAACTTTGGATCGTGATTAGATTGTTTCATATGAGTTCACATAGAAATTAATTGATAGATTTGAAAAAAAGGATCTCGAATTACACTTCAAGGAATTAGCATAGCTAAGGCAGTGGGATAGTGGACACATATATTGCAGATTTCTAGAGATTATCAGTGACGATGACTGATATTTCAGAGAGGAGGTTGATTGTGCTGTTCATTGATGGGTTATCTGATACCTTATGGGGTTCCATTAAGGCCCTTAGCCCACAAACATTATAGGAAGCCATAGCGAAGGCAAGGGACATGGAGCCTTCTATTTTCGGAAGTAAATTTCACTCAAAAGGATTCCAACAGAGGAAAGACAAAGGAAAACAACCTTTTCAGAGAGATTCAAATCAGAATACAAAGGAACCTACAAGGTTGAATGAAGACCAACTTAATGACCTTCGTTGGAATAAATTGTGCTCCTATGTAAAGAACCATGGGACCCAACTCATAAGTGCTCAATTAAGGCTTAAGCTAAGTTAATTGTGTACTATTTAGAGGAGGAATCAACTGCTGAAATTACAAAATAGAAAATTGATTCAGATGATGAAATATGCTAACCAATTTTTTTGAAGAATTAACACAAAATAACCAGCAATAGATGAATTGGATTAGCGTTAGCCTCAAACTGAAAATCTGAACTTGAATGGAAGTTACTGAACTTGAATTGAAGAAATTGAACTTGAATGGAAGAACTACTCAACGTCAAGAATGTGCACTCAAGATCCCAGTGAGGGCGAGGTGCTAACATATGACGGAGTCTAAGAAATTGAAATTATAAACTGTTAGGCGGATAACCAGCCATGAGAAACAATTCCACACTACCACCAAACAGTGGGGGGAAAAGATTACAATAAAAAGCAATTCATCCGCTGCGGCGGGCATCCACAATGCTGTGGGGATTCACCACTATGAGTGGGTATAAGATATTACAATCAATTTAACCTCACTGGCGGTAAACCATCCAGGGGACTTATGTGAGAAGATACAGAAAGAAATTGCAGCAAATTAAACTGGAACAGTACTACTGTTTACAGTTTGTACAATAAGAAATAAGCTGCAAATTACATAGGAAATATAGTAATCTTCATACACAAGATTAATAAATGTTTTTCAATGATATTTTAACTCTCTAACAGCTGCTAATGAATCAGAAATCAGAACTTCAACAATCTGATATAAAAACAGTAAACTGGAAATATCAATCTGCAACTGTGAGACTCAATGAAATGATCATAACTCACTCAATTCTTCTCCGAATGACGTGAAATTTGTTGCAAATGATTCTCAGAAGATAGGCGACCAAACCAGGAGGAAGAAACAGCAGCAAAAAACATTCATTTATTTCTGGCACAATTCCCAATGCAGCTAAAAAGTACGGCCTCCTTGAAAGTTCGATTTTGCAAGAATAAAATAATTACTTGAAATTAAATTCCAAGTCTTTGAGGAATATGGCGCCTAGAGTCAACAAGTTGATTGCTCAAATACCCAGAATGAAAATAAAATCCCTCCAATTGCTATGAACAAAAATCAGCTTCAGCTGAGTAAGAACCAGAAAACCAGAACTATGAAAAAACTCCAAAATCTTCAATATTTGATGCTCAATCTGCTAGTCTGATGTTGAGAAGCAGCAATGTAGCCAACTAGGTGTTATATTGCAAACACGAAATTGGATGAGAGGCTAGGAGGTAGACTTCCTCGAAGCAATATGTCACTTGTCATTTCGACAGCATAACTTTAGCATAATTTTCATGGATCATATGCTGGAGCAAAGACCTTCAATAAATAAGAACTCATCAAGACTCTTCAATTGCCTGAGAAGCAGCTCAAAAGACACAAGAGACTCTTCCAATTCTCAAAGACCAGTCAACTTCTCAAGTGGCATCCCAAAAGGCCTTCAAACATTTACAGTTTATTCAAAATAATAAAAGTGGCGTCCACTTTCAAGATAAGGAAATATTTGAATAAAGAATAATTAAACTTTTGATGAGGGCGTACCCTTCATGGCCCCACTTTAAAACAACTTAAGTTAACTCCTTAGGCCAAGGTGGGGGTCAACAGTGAAATAGAACAAAATGCCATTAATTTAATATTTTTGCCAACTGAAGACCAAACCAAAATATAACAACTGCTCCAACTGCTAAGGATTAAGAATAGACAACTGCAACTGCCACAACTAGCATTTACTAAAAATAGTAAATAATATGAAATGCCACAAAACTCCAAGCCCAAGAAACCCTAATTTTCACCTCATTCCAGTCTACGGGTTCCGGAATAGACTGATGAACTGCAATGCTGATCACTGATGAGAAGGGGACATTACAGTCCGCCCTCCTCGAAATTGCTTGTCCTCAAGCAACTGCAAAGATGGATGCAACAAAATCTGTTCACCTTCCCACGTAGCATCTTCAATAGGCAAATTCCTCCATCTAACCAAATATTCTTTGATTGTCCTTCTTCTCAAAGAACGTTCTCTAGTATCAAGGATTTCTTCTGGAATCAACACTAAATGACCTTCCTCATCCAATGGAGGTAATTCTGATGTAGCCACCACATTGTGTCCAATTGCCTTCTTGAGGCGAGACACATGAAAAACATTATGTATTTTGCTTTCAGCTGGAAGTTCCAACTCATAAGCAACTTCACCAATCCTTTTGGTGATTTTGAAAGGACCATAAAAGCGTGGCTTCAACTTTTCTACACCACTCTTCTTGAGAGAAGATTGTCTATATGGCTGAAGCCTCAAATAGACCATGTCCCCAACTTCAAAAGACCTTTCCACACGCTGCTGATCAGCGTATAACTTCTGCTGATTTTGAGCTTGTTGCAGATTTTCCTTAAGAGTTTTCAAGATGTCTTGGCTTTGTTGTAACATATCCAGTGCTTGTGGAGCTCTACTATCACCAAACACTAAATCAACAAAATTAGTAGCCTCATAACCATAAAGTGCCTTAAAAGGAGACATCTTAATTGACATGTGATAAGAAGAGTTGTAACAATACTCTCCTAAATGAAGCCATTTAATCCAAGCTCGCTGCTGTCCTGAAACATAGTTCCTTAGGTAGCCCTCTAACCACTTGTTAACAATTTCTGATTGCCCATCTGTTTGTGGGTGATAACTTGTGCTTGGAGTAAGCACTGTCCCACTGAATCTGAAGATCTCCTGCCAAAAAACACTTAGGAACTTGCTGTCCCTATCACTGACAATTGTTTTAGGCAACCTATGCAAACGGAACACCTCTCTAAAAAATAACTCAGCCACTTGAGCTGCTGTAAATGAAGTGGTAACAGCAAAGAAATGAGCAAATTTCATTAGTCTATCAACCACAACAAATATACAATCACGTCCTTGCACCTTGGGCAACCCTGTGATAAAGTCCATGGCAATACTTTCCCACTTCTGATTTGGAATGGGCAAGGGCTGAAGTAGACCAGCAGGATAAGAGTGTTCATTTTTATTCCTTTGACAAATAGGACACTCTCTAATGTAGTTCAAGACTTCATCTTTCAAACCTTTCCAAGTGAATCTTTCACGAATCTGCTTATAAGTCTTGAAATTCCCTTGATGACCAGCAAGGGGAACATCATGAAAAGATTGTAGAATCTTTTTCTTAAGCTTAGATTCTTGCACTAAAAAGATTCTATCTTTGTAATAAATTAATCCATCAACCAACTTATACCTTTCATCAACCAAATGACCTTCTAACAAGCTGGTTGCAAACTGATTTTTAACATAATCAGCAGCAATTAATTCTTTCCAATCAGCTGATAACTCACAAATTGATTGCAAATGAGGCCTTCTAGAGAGAGCATCAGCAACTATATTATTTTTTCCTTTGACATATTCAATGTCAAAGTCATATGCTTGGAGTTTACTTACCCATTTTTGCTGCCTTTCATTCAATTCCTTTTGGCGCATAAAATGTTTAAGACTGTTGTGATCAGTCTTAACAACAAATTTACTTCCCACCAAGTATTGACGGAATTTAGACAAAGCATGCATGATGGCAAGCATCTCTTTGTCATAAATAGAGTAAGTTTTTTCTGCCCCTCTCAATTTTCTGCTCTCGAAGACAATAGGATGTTTGTCTTGCATTAGGACAGCTCCAACTCCTTCTCCTGAAGCATCACATTGTAATTCAAAAGGTTTTGAAAAATCCGGAAGTGCCAACACAGGACACGAACTCATGATTTGTTTAAACTTATCAAAAACCTCTTGTGCTTGCTTAGTCCAAAGGAAAGCTCCTTTCTTTGTAAGATCTGTCAAAGGTGCTGCTTGGTGAGAATAGCCTTTTACAAATCTTCTATAAAATCCACATAACCCTAAAAACCCTCTCAAATGAGAAATAGTCTTAGGAGTTGGCCAATCAAGAATGGCCCTTATCTTTTCTGGATCCACTTTCACCCCCTTTGAACTGATAATGTGGCCAAGGTATAAAAGTTCTTCCAACCCAAACTCACACTTTGATTCTTTGGCGAATAAACATTCCGCCTCTAAAATGTTAAGCACTTCTTCCAAATGCTTAAGGTGCTCTTCCCATGACTTACTGAATATGAGAATATCGTCGAAGAAGATGAGCACAAACTTCCTCAACTGCTGTCTAAAAATCTTGTTCATACAAGATTGGAATGTGGCTGGTGCATTTGTCAAACCAAAAGGCATGACAAGAAATTCAAAATGCCCAAAGTGGCATCTAAACGCTGTCTTTTCTATATCCTCCTCCCTCATTCTGATTTGGTGATAGCCCGAACGAAGATCAATCTTTGAGAAGAACATTGCCCCATGGAGCTCATCAATAAGCTCATCAATCCTAGGGATAGGATATCTATTCTTGATGGTTTTCTGATTTAATGCGCGATAGTCAACACACATACGCATTGTACCATCTTTCTTTTTGACCAGCACTACTGCTGAAGCAAATGGACTCTTGCTTGGTCTAATAAAACCACTTTCCAACAGCTCCTTGATGGCTTTTTCAATTTCATCTTTTGCCTCTTTGATAGCGGTATGGTGTAGTAATGATGGTTTTGTGTCATGTCCCCTTCGATGACATCTCTCGAGGACGGGATTGGCCTATCACACCACTCGGGCGATAGATCGGATAGAGGGTCACGAGCTTGGCCTCCTTCCAAGAAGTTTGATCTGTTTTCGCTCGCTCGATCGAAACGCTTTTGCGTAATTGCTATTTTAGCGCTCCTAAAGGTAAAACTTATTTTAGCAAGATATGGCGGCATCAGAATCACTCGAGTTAGTCAGATCGACGGATCATCGGTCGTTAGAAAAGAGGATATATTAATATTTGATCGTATTGATTAAATATTAATTAATTAATGTTATAATATAAGTTATAATTTTAAATTATAACTTAAGTGTTTTCCTTGAGGGGTGCGCCCATCATTAAAAGGGGGCCAGTTGACATTTGATTTAAATTAAAATATTCAGTGGAGAACTATGGAGAATTAAAAGATTTAAAATATGAATATTTTATTAAAACCCTATTTTCAAGCAAATCGCACTTTTGAGCTTATTTGAGGATTTGCCTTGGAATTGGTGCCATTATGTGATTATTGAGTTTGGAAATTGATCAACTTTGATCTGAGCCTGAGACTTTAGGGTTTCGTGTTCGACTTCCTTGGGGAACGAGCCATCTCCAGCGGAAAGCAATTCAGAGAGTGTGCAATATCACTTGATCTATTGCCAGCAGAGGTTTTCTCATTTAGAGTAAACTACAGAGCTTCAAAGGAATTAATATTGACAGAGTTCTTCAGTGTTTGGTATTCAAAGATCATCTATCAACTTGGGCGCACCATATTCAGAGACATTGATATTGACTTGAGGAGGCCGTACCAATATTTATTGCTGCTGTACTTCACCAGGCCGTACTTCTGTCAGGCCGGACATCTTTCAAGCACGTGTTCATTCTTCTTGAGAGAAACGCCTCTCATACTTGCCTTTAACTTGCATCAAAAGTGGCGCCTACTATGCTGGAGTCTTCTGCAGTCATCAGATAGGAGGAGAGGACTATTTATTTTTGCCGTACAAATCTGTACCTTCAGCCGTACCAGCAAATAATAGGTTTTTCTTCAATATAAATTCACTATTTATTGTTGCATGTTAGCAGATCACTGTGTATTGAGATCTTTTGAGTAAATAAAAGATACGCCTTCTATCTAGCTTGTATTTGCTACGCATATTGATGATCTAGCAATTTTTAAGAATTTATTATTATTTTCTGTAAAAGCCGTACTATTCATTATTGCATTAAAAATCCAAAATTTGCAAAAAAATCACAAAAACCCAAAAACGTCAGAAAAACTCAAAAACACCGTCAGATTCAGTGTCAGGGGGAAACTAGGGTTTCTACAGTGGTATCAGAGCTAAATCCTGCCATCCTTAGGGTTTAGCCATCACATGCAGCCAGAGGAATTTGATACATACAGGTATTATACACGCAGATGTGCCTTGATTGAAAGGCAACGCTAGTTTTGAGCGCATGTACCTGCATCATGGTCGCATTGTGAATGACAGGTCGAGAGATCTCGAGATACTAGACAGAGATCCACGTAATACCGTGGATCGTGATGATGTCGTAGGTCTTTACTCGCGACTCGTGGGATATAATGCGCAGTAACGGCACGAATCGGCGTACTGCAGCGCCGACGCGGGCTCACGTATATTTCAGGGGACCTCGGTGAGACCGTCACCACATCGCGGACGATGACAGAGCCGGTATCGGGTCACCGGAGAGCACTAGGATAAGGTCACGGACAAATGATAAAGCCTACAAGGCCTACGCTCAATGGTATCAGAGCCCGGCTGAGGCAATGCCGTGATGAGGATCGGATGATTTGGTTTGCTGATAACCTTATGGCAAACAAATCCAGGGAGTGGGAGTTGATACCTCGCAAATGAGAACGGATCACTTTTGACCGCTTTATCGCCAATGCAGGCTGAACATAATAGGGCTCGCCAGATTGGAGACCCCGACAGCAGAATAATGACCCCAAACATGCAACGAACAGGTTGAATCTGATAATGTTTGATGGCAGTGGGAAGATGACAGCCCAAGCTTGGATTAGCAAGCTTGATACATTCCTTACCTTGCGTCCGATGGCTGAGAGAGACGCTATCCGTTACGCTACACTGCACCTCGAGGGAGTAGCTTATGACCGGTGGCATCACGGTATGGTGACGCTGGAAGACCGCGATAGGATCACTCATCAGAGTTCGTAGACAAAGTTGGTTGGAGAGATTTGGATAGGTACGGATCCGGAGACCTACTTCAGAGATTTGGCACAATTGAGGCAGAGTGGCAGTCTCGAGACTTACATCAGCGACTTTCAGAGACTATCCGTCATGGTTCCGAACATATCAGATAGGCGGTTGGTAGTCCTTTTTATGGAAGGTTTGACAGAACCACTTAAAGGCTGGATAAAAGCCTTTGATCCTCCATCATCACAGGAGGCGATGAGGAAAGCACGTAACATGGAGTTCGCAGCCTCGTCAAGTAAATTTAACTCCAGAGGTTCTTCATCGTTTAGAGACAACAAGGGCTTCAATAAAAACAATGATAAATCTGATTATAACAAAAACAAATCAGATTATAAAAACGATTCGAAAGGTAAATCAGCCTTCCCACCTTTGGATCGTGAGGCCCTGAATGACCTTCGCAGGAAAAAGTTATGCTTTTACTGCAAGGGACCGTATGATGCCAATCACGATTGCCCCCTAAGACCTAAGGGCAAGGCGAATCGTGTTATGTGGGCATACTATGAGGACTCGGAATCAGAAAATTCAGAGCAGCCAGAGCATTCAGATGATTCAGAGTCAGAGACTCCAGAGCATAGAGCAGAGGTAGAGCCCGAGCTTCAGATACAGGAGGGTAGATTGTCTAGCATCCAGCAGGAGGGTTCTTTCCAGCTTCGTGGTGTTTTAGCAGGTCAGAGGGTCATTACCCTATTGGATACAGGAGCCACACATAACTTTATCGATGCTAGATTCGTGGAGAAACGAGGGCTTATTATAGAGGAGTTTGAGGGCATCAGAGTCAAAGTGGCAGATGGGTACACTTTGAGATGCGAACGCATGATTAGAGATCTTCCATTACGCTTGAACAACTATGAGTTCAAGGCAGATTATTATGTTGTCAATATGGGAGACATCGATTTAGTATTGGGAATGAAGTGGTTGCACTCATTGGAGGAGGTCACACTTCGTCTCAAGGATATGGAGATTCGCTTTGAGGTCGACGGGAAGACACATATACTTAAGGCAATACGGGACAGCGACCTTAAAACAATTTCCTTTCGCCGAATGGAGCGGCTCATGCGTCATGACATGGTGGAGTGGGCTGCCGAGTGTCATTTAGCACCTTTACAGGAGGGACAGCAAAGGACAGAGTATCATCCGGACATCCAGAAGATCAGAATCAAGCATGATAAGGTGTTCAGTGATATTCCGCCAGGTAGACCTCCAGATAGAGGGATAGAGCACATTATTGAGCTCGAGGAGGGTGCAAAACCCGTCATGATAACTCCTTACAGACATCCTAAAAGATTAAAGGATGAGATCGAGAAAACAATTAAGGAGTTAATTGCTATGGGTCACATTCGACCTAGCAAATCACCGTTCGCCTCTTCTGTTGTTTTGGTGAAGAAGAAGGATGGAACGTTACGCATGTGTATTGATTACAGGGTCCCGAATAAGAGGACAATCAAAAACAAATACCCGATACCGAGGATAGATGAGTTGATTGATGAGCTTCATGGGGCATGCTATATTTTACTTAAGATTGATTTACTACCGGGTTATCATCGATTAGGAGTCCGGTGGAGCGTGACATAGAGAAGACAGCCCGATGTCATTGTGGGCACTTCGAGTTCAGAGGATGCCATTTAAGCTCACTAACGCCAAACACCTGCTACTATGAACAGGTATTTCATTCTTGTCAGAGGTTTGTGCTGGTCTTCTTCTCGATGACATTCTGATATACAGTCGGACTTGGCAGGAGCACCTGGCTCATTTGGAGACTCTATTGAGCATCTTGGAGAGGGAGTCCTTGTACGCCAAGGAATCCAAGTGCGATTTGGGGATGACCGAATTGTTATACCTTGGTCATATTATCAGTGCGGATGGAGTGCGTATGGATCCTGAGAAGATCCGCGCCATTGTTGATTGGCCCACACCGGCCGAATCAACCCTCGGCTACGCTTGGAGAGGGTTTCTCGGTTTGTGATTCTTACCGCAGATTCGCGGAATGGTTATTCACGACATGCAGCCCCGATGACAGATTTGATGAAGAAGGGGGCATTTGTTTGGACTTCTGAGGCACAGGAGTGTTTTATGAAGTTCAAGGAGTTGATGACCACATGCCCTGTTTTGGCACTACCCGACTTTACGAAGCCGTTTGAGCTTCAATGTGATGCATCAGGTGAGGGCATTGGTGCGGTGCTTATGTAGGACAAGCACCCGATTGTGTATGAGAGCCGAAAACTCAAAGGGCCGGAGAGATTTTATAGCATATATGATAAGGAGATGCTTGCTATAATGCATGCCTTAGCAAAATTTAGGCAATATCTATGGGCGTTAAATTTTGCATTAAGATCGATAATAACAACCGAGACACTTTTAGGGCAGCCGCAGATCCCAATGACGCATAACGGCGTGGGTCAGCAAGCTGCAGGCTTATGACTTTGATATTTCATATATCAAAGGTACTCAGAACGTAGTGGCAGATGCACTATCACGGAGACCGTACTTGGGCACTATGGTTCAGATTGCAGAGGATTGGAGGCATTTGATAGTGGCAGAGTATGCCAAGGACAGTTGGGCCTCCAGCATCGTCGAGGGATCAGCAGTAGATACCAGGTACACACTTGTGAATGATTTGATCATTTACAAGCACAGGATATTTCTGATTCCCGGTTCTGAGGTGAAGAACATGGTTATGAGGGCCTTTCATGATATTCCCACAGCAGGACATCCCGGTTACTTCAAGACTTACAGGCAGATACGGGAGAGGTTCACGCGGAAAGGTCTCAAGAGAGATGTTCTT
>VDFB02061823.1:0-30180 GCA_007258455.2 Sequoia sempervirens | reverse complement strand
AGATGCTCTAAGTCTTTTTGGAGAAATGGTGACAATGGGAGATAAAAAAGGTGAATAATGTGGGAAGTGATCTTTGCAAATTTTTTGGGACAACAATTTTGACTAGAAGTTTGATGTCTTGATGTTTGGATAAAGGATGTTAATGAAATTGTGAATTTCTAAGGTAGACTTGTGGCCGTCAAGATAAACTAGTCCAAAAGTGATAACTAACTTAACTAAGTGCATGGAAAAGGATTCATTTCACATACAAAGTAGCTAAGTTAGGCTTTAGATTGATAGATGTCTAAGTCCAAATTGTTGGTGTGTTCAAAACTTTGCAAAGTTTGGTGAAGTGAAGGATGAAATTTGATGAAGGATGGATGAAATTTTTTACCTAATGTTGACCTAGAGTGAACCTTTGTTTTACAAGACCAAGGTGGTGAGAAACATGCTAGACCTCTAAAGTGTTCAAACCCTAAGGACTCAATGATTAAGGAGAAGTTCTTGTGAAATGTGTAGATCTGGTTCATCCATGAAATATCGTAGAAAATGTCTCCTTATTGATCTATCTTGGTTTTAGTGATTCCTTAAGATACGTCTCTAGTTATACTTTGCATTATGATGTATAAGTTTGAAATAGCGGCATGTAGACCTTCTCTTGGGGATTTTGATTTGGCGAGAGATCATTTAGAGAAGCACAAGATCGTGAAAAAGAGGATATTTATTGCCACACAGGAGGTGGTAATATGGGCCTTCTGGCCACAATATCGGCTTGTTCCTCTTGTTTGTCTAAGATGTATGTTGTGTTTCTCCATTGGATTGGTGTTTCCTTTGTTTTAAAAGTGAATCTCCTCAAACTACTAATTATATCTATTTGTTCTCCTTCAATAAGTTCAAAGTTTGGTTAAATGATAGTGGGTGTAAGGTTTGGTTGTTCAATCAGAGAAATCAGATGCCAAATGGTCATGTGAGGTTCAATTTGTCAATTTATCTTTCTTAATGAATTTATTTTTACCACAAACACTTGTCTTTCTTAAGTTTCAAACTAAATGTCTATGTCAAAATCATCATTCCTCTCACAAGGTCCATTTTGTGAAAAGGATGAAGTTAGGGGCATAGTTTCCTAGGTTAACTTTGGGAAGTATATATTGAGATGTAAACAAAAATATTTAGAAGTCTCTAAGGATAGAAACCCTTAGGACAAGCATCAATATCAAGGTTTTTCAAAGGGTATCCATACTTAGACCAAAGGGTTTGAAATTTTAAGAAAGATCATTGATGTTCGTTTGCAATGTTTTGGAACCAAGCAAGTATTAAACTGACTCACAAGCATGAAAAATCCTAGTTCAAGTGTGTATTTCTTATTAGGCTTGCCATCATCCCCTAAGAGAAGATTAATTCATGAAGATGAAATGGAAAAATAGGCTATGTCAAGGAAATGTAACATCTTGACACACCAAGAAAAAGAGTCCCTTCCCTATTTTCTTTATTGCCTCAATAAAAAACTGGACATGGCAAGTAACTTCTTGGAATGGTGTTATTCCAATGCACTACTTCAAAATAAACTTCAGAGGAAATGGCGAGCCAATACAAACAATGTTCTTAATTAGTACTTTCAGGATAAACTAGCATTATACATGTGGTGATTCACTCAATTAAAAGGCCTCCCAACCCTTAGAAATATCTAAGGGTTTTAACGCATCACAAGGATACTAAGGGATACATTCGTCGGTATGACATCAACACTATTTTGTTAATAACTTTAGTCACAACCAATTATTTCTATAGCAGACCAAAATGAAATTACCGCTTAGTTTGTTCCCTCTCACAAGTTGGGAGGTAGGCCCTCTAAAGGTAACACATGTTTTGAAGCATAAAATGCTTTTCATCACCCAAGATTTTCCAAAAGGCACAAAGGGAGAGTATAGGTGCTTCCAAGAAGAAAAGGTATACTTGTGTGTTTTTCTTCACCCAAGATCACACAAAGCGCAAGGGGAGAGGATACGACAACAAGCATACACAAGCAAATCAAACACATGTTCATTTTAACTTCTCAAGCATAATGAATTCATTTTAAGCACAAAATGAAGTATGTAGATTGTTTTGTTCAATTTTAAACCAACAAGCATAATGAGGTGAGGGTTTAGTTTTAACCAATTTGTACATTCATTTTAAACCCAAAAGAAATCTAGTTTGGTCCTAAAATGTGAAATAAACCACCATAAATGTGTTATAATTGCCCCATAATTGTTGAAACACTTGTTACAATTATATAATGAAATTATGATATGCTCCTTCACTTCAAATTTCATTTCCCAAACCTGCAAACTAGTTAGCCTCACAAAAAACTAAGAAGTCAGTGACATGTTAGCAACCAGATGAAACCAAAAAATTAAAGCACATGTCAAAATTCAAGTTTAGTTTTGTTTACTAGTAAATTGTGATGTTGAAATCAATTGTGTCGTTGAATTTCATCAGATATGTCACCATATCGAAAGTGCATCATTGTACTAAAAAACTTGATGCATCGCTTTGCAGTAAACAAGGACATCAAATGCATCACCATATCAAATGTGTCGCTAAATTAAAATTCATGTTGCAATTAAAAATGAATCTAGCATCGCTATTTAAATAGGTGATGACAAAATTTAATTGTGTCACTAAATTAAACATGTCACTGTTTTCAAGATCAAATGTGTCGCTGTATAACGACGCATCCAAAGTGCGTCAATGAATCTTCAATAGCATTGTTGAATCTGCAAACACAAGAAAAATGAAAACCTAAACAGAAATAAATGTCAAATTGATTAGTTCAAGCCATCCTTTTAGCACCAAAATGTGACCGACAATGTAGTATAGGCTACCTACACTTGATCCATGAGGATTCGAAGTGTATTTAAGCCAATATGCATCAATCTCAATAAGATCATTCAATGTAAACTAAGCTAAGAAGCCAAATTAAAACTAACATATTAAAATATGAAAGCTTCATATAAACATCTATTCTAATCCATTGAAACTTATCATTGAGGGAGTGGTGTCGCATTGATGTGGAATGGCGACCCTTTCCCAATGCCTTGGATAATGAGCTTGTTTCAATCGATTCTATTGAAGAGAATCGATGAAACTATGTGAAAGCTATTTTAACATGATGAATGCTAATATGATTGAAATGAGTGTATGCAAAGCTATTCTAAATTTATGCAAGATTTGAAAGATTAAAACCCTAATTTCAAAATATGCTAAATGGATGCAACTAAGTTATCATGGAAGCCATTAATGGATGCTCTAAGCTAATTATGCAAGATTTAAACTAAAATTTCTTTTAAAACATAAAATGTGAGTGCAAGATGAGAGTTATTTTAACATCATAAGTTTACTATTAAAAGATGGATCTCTATTTAATAGATGCAAGCTCTATTTATAGAATAGGCAAAATGAAACTAATGGTCAAGATCAAAAGGATCAATCAACAGTCAGAATGGAAGGAAGATGGAGGCATGGATCATGGATTCCCATCAAGGGTTAAGGATGCAAGATGATATTTAATCAAGGGCTTATATTCATCCAAACAAACACACTCTCAAAACTTGCAAAAGAAGTCTTGTTGAAAGTTTGTTTCAAAAAGGAATATTCCCTTTTTTAAATGAGTGCAAAGGGAAAGAATATTCCATGGGAATATTATCCTTTTGGAGGAAAATGAGTCATTTAGCTAATTAAAACCAAATTTTAATGTGCAAAAGGGAAGGAATATTCCATGAGAATATTTCTTTTTGAATGAATGTGCAAAGGAGGTATATTCTCAAGGAATATTCCCTTGCAAGTAGGAGGATTAGATTAATTAGTAATTTGATAATTAAAACAAAGTTTTAATTTTGCAAATTAGGGGAATTAAATGATATTCATTAAATAAATGATTTAATGAAAAAGGGGGGGTGTGATATGATATTTAATTAAACAGCTTAGGGTTATTTAATTAAATAAGAGGACTTAGGGATTAAATTAGATAATTTGATTTATCCAATTTAGCATGATGAAAGGTTAGCGCGAGAGGGGGTGAATTAACCTAATTAGTTCAATTAGATTAATAGATGAAAAGGATGCCATTGATTAAATAGCTAGGTAAATTTAATCAATTAAGCAAAAAGAGGATGGGTTTTAGGATGAAACGGTGTTAGTACATTAGATTCGAGTGCATGATATCATTCAAGACATTTTTAAGTGTCTTCAAAAACCAAGCACTAGAAACACATACTCATCATCTTCAGCACTTCCAACAACATCCACAAACAAAAGATTATCAAAGCAACACTAGAGGTTGACACCAGTAGCACTTACTAATGACAACATAATGCAACTAATCAAAGCATCATCAGTTGAAATTAATGACAACACAAACATAAGCCTGTTGACATCAATGACAACACCAACTACCCATACTTGCAACACCAATAGCGAGGTCCTTTTTGCACCAAAATTGTAGCTACCCTCCAAATCTAAAAAAACATAACTGCTTCCAACCCTCACAAATCTAACCTTAGGAGTCCAAATCAGGCCAAATAAATGTCAAATCTGACTTTCTTGATAGCTTTGAATCCTATGGAATACTCTATTTTGGCTCCAAATGCACCAAAATTTTACCCACCTCCAAAATTTGCAAAAATTGAAAAGAGGATTCCATATATGAAGCATGTAACCATCATTGAAGAAAAAGACCTCATAAATCAAGAAGGGGTTCATTGAATCCATGCTCTGATACCATGTTAGAATTGTGAATAATATGAGACACGAGATCAAAAAATGAACAAAGACACCTTCCACGTAAGAGATTTGCAAACAAAGAATTGCTATATTCCTCAACAAGAAAAATCTACAAAATGAACCTCAAGAATCTTCAAGGAAAACAAAAGTTCGCAAAGGTTAAGATTTTAAGAGATTATATAATGAGGGTTGAGTGCTATATAGGAGAAACCCTAAATGGTAAATGGATTAGATCATGACAAGTGTCAACATCTCATGTAATGAGACAGAATGATCTAATAATAGCTCATTGTAGTTAACATAGAAAAGCACTTAGTTAACTTAATAAAGAACTCCTAAGTTTAGCTTATGTGCATGAGAATAAATTAGAGTAATAATTAATTAAAGATTAATTAATTATTAGCTAATGCATAATTAACAAAAAACACCCAAAAATAGGAAGGACAATGCAAGTATGTAAAAGATATTGCTATTTTCATATATGACATGCAAGTATTTTCTAATTTTTGAATTCAGGAAACTAAAAAAATGATGATTTTAGAATGCAAATTTTATGTTTGAACAAAGCACTTGTTTTGACCAATTAATTTGAATGCAAACAATTTTAGAAAACTTTAATTTGAGAAACTAAAACTAACATTTGAAAACAACAAGAAATATTTAGCAAATAGAGACAAATTAATGCTCAGAAAATCAAAAAATGACTTGTATAATGACTTATTCACCCTAGGGTGAATGGGTCCTTACACAGGCATTGAAAAAATTAAATTATAATTTTTTGAGTTGATATTTAAGGTCTTTGATTTAGGTGTTAAACAAGCACTTTCAATTACAAATTTCCAGAAAATTATGATGAAATGCAAGTGTAATTTGATGACAAACAACAAGCAAAATGACAACTTTCAAGATGCAATTTTGTTTGAAGTTTTTGATGCAAATGATTGAAAAACACTAATATGTAGACTATTATGTAAAATGGATGCAAAATGTATGCCATTTTTTTGATTTTTTGAAGTTTTAAACAATATAAAATGCAAATTTTAAAACCCTAAATGAAATGCAAAATAATACAATTTTGAAAAGCCTAAATGAGATTGCAATGAAATCTAATACAAAATCCTAGACCTAGGGTTTGAAATATCTCTAAATTAGAAAGTTTATAATGTATGTTGGGTTCACCAATATGAAATAAAGAAAAATAGGTTCACCAAAATTAAATGAAGAAAAATGTTATTATTAGAAGGTGTGATGCACCTAGTATCTTTCTTCAAATTTCATTAGGAAAAGAGATCTCCCAAAGGTAGGATTGACTTTCAACCCAAGTAAGTGAATCAACCCTATTAAGGGGTCTACCATTTCCTTTATGACAAATATGACTGAAATACACTTTTGGGAGATGAAAATAAAATACCTAATGAACTCAATTATGTGATGTGAAACTTGAAATGTTGAAATAAAGGATAGCACAAACATAAATGGCAAGCTAAAGGTAGATCTAAGAAGGGTAGAATGGCATGTACTAGGCTCCAAAATTGGTTGTTGAGTTTCTTGTTGGGACAGATTCGCCCTAGGGCGAATGGGTCTTTGAGCAGGGTTCCAAAATATGATTTCACAGTACTCAGGTCCCAGATCTACACTCTCGATTCCTTCGGATTCCACTATTAGAAAGTTGGAAATAAAATCACTAGGTGAGTTTTTGTGGCTTGACAAATTTGATGACAAGTTTGACAACTTTGCAAAATTGCACTTTTGATCCAACTTTTAATCTAACTTTTAATCCTTCTTCACCTGCAAATCTACAAACAAAAAGAGAGGGAAAAATTAATTGTTTTTGGTGAATAGGGGTTTGCTTTGGTCAAACCCCAATTTGGTAATTAAACCTTGGTAATGAAATATAATGATAAATGGCAAGGATTCATGAATGAAAAAATCTATGTCACAACACACCAAACTCTTAATGGATGTCCTTAGAGGATTGAAGTCCAGCACATCACTCTAAGGATAGGATCTTGCATAAATTGGCTTGAATGATAGCTTGATTTGACACTTGAATTCTTGAAACCTTCATCACAATGTTAGCTGAAAAACATAATGTGAACACACATAATTTTGACATGATGATGTGATCTTGATTTTTTGTTGTAGATGCTTGATAAATCTACTCATCAATGCTCTTGACAATAATATTTGCTCTTATGAAGGTCGCCTTAATGCTAGATGATTTGAATTAATAAACTAACTATGTATTTATAGGTGTTTATCTAATTTCCCAAAAATTAGATTTCATAAGTCAAAATTTGAAACTTGAATTTGAATCATTAAAATTCCACCAAAAACATATTAAAAATTGGGATCTAGGACTTAAGGAGGACCCATTCGCCCTTGGGTGAATGGGTCCTAGGACCTAGACACACAATTTCCAAGGTGTTTAAAATAATGTTAGCATTTGTTTAATGTAAGTTTCCCTTTCGGAAAATAGAATAATAAGGCTTAATAATGCATAATTTAGACAATTAGAAGCTTAATTAAGTCCAATTAATTAAGGGACCCAAACATAGTGTGAAAATGTAAATGAGTACATTTTTCTAGATATTACAATATATATATATAAGTGTGCATTTATATATATGTATAGGCATACATACACATTGTATTTAACATGAATATCTATTTGGAACATATGTCAAAAGATGATCAATTTCATCATTCCCATGTAAATATGAAATTATGTTGGAACACATGGAGATATAAATTCTTGAGTGAACTATTGGTAATGAATTACATTTGATAAGTTAAATTTAAGTACTACTAAAGTGGACAAGTACAATGTATTTGAATTTAGTAAGGCTTCTGATGTTTTAGGATGAATCTATGCACATATATATGTACCATAATGTAGCTCATATAATGTGTACATGTATTACAAGTGGATAGATCCAACATATAAATTTTACATATGAACACTTGACCCACTATTTTTTATCTTACCCCCTCAAACTCTAGGTTGTGATATATGTATATACTAATAAAAAAACTTGATAATGGATAATTAGGCAACATGATCACAATGGGAATCAAGTTAGATATCATCAGCATTGATTTAAGTTAAAAAATGATCAATTTCATTATTTATTCTCATTTAATATATGAAATTATGCTAAAGGAGATCATACAAAGTGTCAAGTTGGTAATGAATAGTAATTTGGAGTGGGTGCACAATATGTGAACATAGCAAGACCTTTGTGATGTAAAGGATTAATCTATGCATATATATACCATAATGAATCTCATGCATGTATGAATTGGATAGATCTACCATATATTGTTTGAAACCTTAACCCAATATGTTTATCTTACCCCCTTCAAACTCTAGGTTGTGATATATGTATACATGTACTAATGAAAGAACTTGATACTAGATAACTAGGAAACATGATCATGAGGGAAGCAAGTTAGATATCATCAACAATTTAAATTAAAAGATGATTTGTTTCATCATTCTCATTTAAATATATGAAATTATGTTAGAAAGGAAACCATACAAATTCTTGAGTGTCAAGTTGGTAATGAATTATCTGTAGATAAATAAGTAGTAATTTGGAGTGGGTGTACAACATGTGAAATTAGTAAGTTTTGTGATGTAAAGGACATGAATATATGCATATATACCATAATGAAGCTCATACATGTATGACAAGTGGATGGATCCAACATACATTGTTTTGAAACTTTGACCCACTATTTTTTATCTTTCTCACCTCAATCTCTAGGTTGTGATATATATACATGTATACTAATGGAAGTTTAATAATAGATAATTAGGCAATATGATCAAGTGGGAAGTGAGTTAGATATCACTAGTTACAATTTTTTTCTAAGCTAACATCATTACTTTTACTCTCAAAGAACTTTTTGACAAGACCAAGCCAAATCCTGTATGTTTCAAAGCATAAATATTGCAATTGCCATAAGATAAAAGGTCATGCCACTAACAAATGCATGAAAATTGAAAACTAGATCAAATACCTAATTGATCAAGGAAACATTGAGATAGAAGGGAGCATATTGTCATCACCCAACAAGCAATTAGGGATATACCAAGATCAATTAAAGATTTTAGGTTTTAAAATAGCTATTTAGGGTTTTAATTGAAGATTTTAGGGTTCAATTGAAGATTTTGGAGTTTCAAAATTGAATGTTTAAGGGTTTTAATTAAATATTTTATGGTTTCAAACTAGTTGTTTAGGGCTTCAAACTAGCTATTTAGGGTTTCAAACTAATTGTTTAGGGTTTCAATTGAAGATTTTAGGGTTTCAAAATAGTTGTTTGGGTTTCCAAAATAGTTGTTTAGGGTTTCAATTAAATATTTTAAGGTTTCAAAATATCTTTTTAGGGTTTCAATTGAATATTTTAGGGTTTCAAAGCAGTTGTTTGGGGTTTTAGTTAAAGATTTTAAGGTTTCAAAAAAGTTGTTCGAGGTTTCAAAATAATTGTTTAGGGTTTCAATTGAATATTTTAAGGTTAAAAAAAACCATGTAAAATTTCACTATATTGATCAATTGAAAAAACAAATTTTCCAAGTGGTTGGGTGCAACAGACCTCCATTCAAAGACACATGGCAATTTGACTACAAATGTTTGCTTCTAACCTATGATTTACCACTATTTCAATGTCAATGGGAGCCCTATTGAAGTTGACCCAAGAGCATTGTGTAGATCATGGTGCCTAGACAATGAAAGTGAAATGACTTTTGAAAAGTCATTTCATTGTTTTTACTCTATTTTTAACATTAAAATAATACCTTTGTTTAAAGGTCACCTTTGAACAAAGTAATTATGTTATTTTTTTTGGACGGCGGAAAGGAACCTTTGAACAAAGTTAACCTTCCTTCGACGGTAACCCTTCGATCAAAGGTTCTATTTGAACTACCTTCAAACAAGCGTACCTTTGTTAGAAGGAAAACCTTCATTCAAAGGTTTTTAGATGATTTGAATGCCCAACACTTTCAAAAAGTTGTGGTGCACAATTGGGACTCACTATTGTGAGTTCACCCACATACAAAGAAAGATCTTTTCTAAAGTAAATCACTAACTACATGTAAATATAAATCTACACTATTCAAAGAAATGAATAGAGTTCCTCTTTGTAGTGTCAATTGTAAAAATAAGTATCCACTCAAAGTAAAACAAACATTCAAGTGAGATTGATTGATTTCATCCACCAAAAATCAACAAGTTCCTTCAGAATAAAATAAAAGAATTGCAACACTACACATCCTTCACAAAATAAGCATCTTCAAGGCATAAATCCCTTGCAAGATACTTTCTCTATGAATGCGTTGTTTCGAAAAATGTTATAAATGTTCTCTTGTTGATAGTAGAAAAAGAGTTGTACAAATAACAAACTATTTTTTGTAGCAACTTTTGGTACTTATATTTTATAATTTTGTAACAACCTTCCTAGCTTTTCAAACACCTTAAATCCTAAAATGACTTTAAATGATTGAGTCGCTTTTAAAACATAAGGCACAGAACCCAATTTTTTATTTTAAAAAAAAGAGCAACAAGCCCTTGAAGACCAATGAAATTGATGTGAGAGGATGCCAAGTATAATTATCGCTTCTCTTCCAAGTCAATGATAGTCTATATTAGGAGTGGGTCAGCAAGTTAGAAAGCTAAAACATTAAGATTTGTTGTTTCACAAATTATCCAAGTTAGAAGGTTAAAACAACAAACCTTGTTGTTCAATAGAATATCTTTGATCTCATAGACAATAAAATTCTTCTATTTTATTATATCCTTAAAAGAGAATGTCTACTTATAACACCTCATAGACATTAAAATTCTTCTATTCTATTATATCCTTTATAAAAAGGAATGTCTCCCTATATCACCTGCTAAACATTAAAAAAATTATATTTTATGCTTTAGAAGGGGATGACTGTCTTAGGAGAGTTCCACTTGTCAATGACCTTGCCCATGACGGCGAGATTGATCAACCTCAACTCCTTTGAAAGCAAATTTAGCTGGAGAATGAAACAGTCGATTTTGGCAGAAAGATCGCATGCCTCCTTGATGAATGAAACATTCATGCTGAGGATAAGTGAATCTCCTTATGTTTTCGTTGACATGGGAGAAGATTGAGTCTCTATTTACTTCTGAAGGAAAGAGGCTCCCTGAATCAAATTCATGAAAAGAAACACCACAAAGCTTGAACATTGAAACAAATCCGTTCAGAATCTGATGAATCTCCTGACTATGAGCAGTGAATGCCTGGCAGATCCCTCAAAAATGTCCCAATGATGCCGAAGAGTGGAGAACTATTCCATCGTTGTTTGAAGGCTGATTCCCAAAGAATCAACTTATCTCTCTCATAGAATCTCCCACTTACTTCAAGGCCTCAAATTCTAGAGAAAATCTTGGTGCGGACAGACCACAAGTGCGCACTCCTACAAAGGTTGTACTACATCCCATACAGAGAACCGATTCGATCGGTGAGGCAGGGAGCGTATGTGCTCTGCACATACTTCATTTCCGAAGAACATCAATTAAAAAAGATTTGATAAAAACCCGCTCCAACGAACAATCTACCACGAGGTAGTCAAAACTCAAGGGGAATGGTTGGGCCTTATCATCGAATCAATTGAGTGCGTGTATATAGTACAAAGAACCCAAATACAAAGTAAAAACTAAGATATTTTTGGATATTTATATTAGCACTTGCATAAGGAGGCGCAATGTAATTTATATAAGATGTCTTATAAATTTGACAAGAAATCTATAGTTGAATTTACAGGTAATTATTAGTTGGTAAGTCTTAGCATGAATTATTGTAGTGATCTTGGATGTCATCACATTTTGCACATTGATTATTGTTGAGTATAGACTTTGGGGACATTGAATATCATCTAGATGGTTCTAGAGCTACAAGTAATATAAAATTAGAACAGAAAAGAAAGTGTAACCTTACAATTAATGTTTTCGATATGCATAAAATAACATCTAAAATCGTTGATTATAAACATAGTCTTGAGATACTATCAACTCCAAAAGAACAAATTTTTTGACAATGTTTGTTGGAATGTTTTAGGGTCTAAAATGTTGCCAATCTAGGATAGCTCGTGCAACATGTAGAAGGAAGAGGTGCTTTAAAAGACAAATATCATTATGTTTTCAAACAGTTGTCAAAAGATGATAAAAACAATTAAAAATCATTTTCAATACTTGATATATTGAGTATTGTGTGGCACTATTAAACATTAACACCAAAATCATACACATTTTGACTATATTCTTATATGTTGATGTTGGAACTTAAGAGGTCTATGATAAAACCTTAAGCGCAGGGTTTGATTGGTAATGAAATTCATGAATAATATCAATAATAATAACTGGCTTGTATTCTCCTTCTCATTCCACTCAGTAGAAGAGGCTGAGGGTCATGGGGATCCTCCTCGTAAGTCCCCTGCACAGTCAACTTCCATCAGCTTTTGTACTATTGTGCTGTCAAATGGGCAAAATTTGCAGAAATTTTTTTTAAATGAGATAAAATTCTTCAATAATGAACCAAGAGGTAGCATCCAATTCATAATTTAGTTAAAGCCCACCTAGCTTTTTCACCATAAATGCCTTCTACTTTTACCTTTGACACAGCTACATATACTTAATGTAAAAGAAAATTAAGCTTTCCTAAAGTTGCTCCAACTCCTTTAGCCATCTGTTTACTACTTTGCTGCATCCGCAAATTGAAAGGAGGTCAACTTGTGAAGGCAATTTCACTTACTTTTGACTTGAACAACCTTTAAAAAATGAGAATTTAATGTAAGCCATATTAGCCTGGCACAGAATCTGTCCATGTGCAAGAAGGAATTAACTAGACAGTTTACAACTAAGATTAAAACGATAACCCATAAAATGAGCAATAAGATATTAGGCTCAAAACGAATAGCGACGTCAATTCAAGTGTATCATTTTACAGCAATTGTCAATTATTTCCATGTAGCAGTAATAAGTAGAGGTAACTTCAAGCAACTTGGAGTGGTATAAACAAAATGATCCAGCATTACATTTCCATCCAAGATGACATTGAATAGTTGTTGTTAATAATCATATGAATTTCATCTTTATTTTTTGTAACATCTACAGAAATAGCACCTCAACAAACATTCAGATGCTGGGAATATGGGTGAAGCAGATGGAGGCATAGCAATACGAATTCCAAAAATGTGTGATAAGGAGAATTTAAGTATTTCAAGACATGCAAACAAATCGTGAATGAGATATAGAAGTAATTAGAATAGGTAGGTAACAAGACAGGAAGAAAAAGCCAGAGTTATGGACACATGATAAAATTCCTGTATCCACTGATAAATGTGCAGGTTCAACATTCACAAATGAAATTTACAAAATGCATGAATGCTAGATATTAAAGCATTTTGACCTTGTAAAACTTACAAAATGGTTTCAACCAGCAGAAACCAACTCGATTGAAATACTTTTTAGTTTAGCTTTGAATTGTGCTCATACTACTGCTTCTCAAAACAAAGGAATTCACAAAGGAATTAAATGAGCAAGAGCAAATAAAAAACCCATTCAAAGGATTTTTCACAGTTAATCTTCATGAAGGAAACATAAGGTTAGAAAAGAATTTAAGTTATTGGAGCACGCTATTCAAAAAAAATATTGAATAATTAAAGATGGAAGATCCATAAAGATAGGTAGGACAATTTCACTTATGCTATCTTCACTGCTCATTCTTTTATATAAGGAGATAATTAAACTTCCTAAGTTCTGACATCCCCATGAACCATTTTGGGGTATGAGAGTTAAGATATTGGTAAAAGGCATAGTTAATCAAAAACTTATATATGACTAGTTACTATACAGAGGGTTGCAAATCACATTTATACATGCATTAAAATTTCTGTATGCACTGAACATATGTGCGGGTGCAGCATTCACAAAAAGAGAAATTCAATAAATTCACATAAACCATAAATGCATTAGAAGTGTATCTCTCCCTCTCACACACATTCACACACATGACTGAATGAAGTGAATGCTAGAAATTAAAGCATTCTGACCTCTGAAAACTTATTTAAGGCTTTCAGTTACTGAGACCAGTAAAAGACCAGCCCAACTGAAATATTTTTTAAGTTTACCTCCAAACTGTGTTCATACTACTACTCAAAACAAGAGGATTCACAAAGGAATTAAGCGAGTATAAGCATACAAAGAAAAGCCAATTCAATGGATTTCTACAGTATATCCACACAAAGGTAAGGTTCAAACTTCAAAAAATAAATTAAGGTTTCTGAGCACACAATTCCAAAAGGCATATTAAATTCCAAAACATGGAAGCTCAACAAAGATAGGTAGGACAATTTCACTAATGCTATCTTCACTGCTCATTCTTTTCTTCTCAGGACATAATCAAGCTTCCTCAGTTCTAACATCCCGAGAAGTCATTTTGAGGTATGAATGCTGGAATGTCGGTAAAGGAGGAATAGCTAATTAAAAAATAGAAATAATTACAGAGGATTGTAAATTAGGCTTAATGGAACAAAAATGTGACACAATGAATTTAAAACAATGCAGCTTAAATATGTTACTCCACTACCGAAAACAAAAATCAATTGTGAATTTGATTTGAAAATTAAGCACACTTTTCAGCAACGAAGTCAGTCGAATCGTAACAGATACTACTAGTTAACAAGAAATTACTATAACTCCCTTTACAAAAATGAACACAAACCTAATCTCTAGCATTCAAAAATAAAGCTAGAGATATAAGCACTGCCTACAGAGAGATGAGAATTGCCCTGCTTAATGGTGACTCATACAGAGCACTTATTTAAACAAGATCTTGGCAAAACTCCCTTTACAAAACTGAAGACAAACAGATCTCTATCATTGTTATACTTGAATTTCACAGAAAACTTAAATGATCTTTTAATGAAAGCACGAACAAATAAATTCTTACATATCTTAAATCTTCACATCATTGCGCTTCCTACACGAACTGCTGCGACTGCGCCCCTGAGCAGGCCTATGAAAAGTGACTCAATACAAAAAGGGCAGCTGCTCGCCGAAAAATGAAAACAACTGGTTTCAAAAATGTCAAATAAACGTTAGTCCGATGTAATTTTCTACACTTTGGGCGGTGATTAAGGATGGCGGCAGAGAAAGCGTTACTGTGGACAGCCACGCATGCATTAATGAAAAAATCTTGTAAAAAGGGAAATCAAGTGAAAGAAATTTTATAAAAATAAGACGAAACAAAACGAATCTCCTTACAGCTGCTGCTTCAATCTTATGTATTCAAAGTAGATGTAAAAACATCGGGATTTCAGAGTTAGATTCTTGAGCTGAAGACAAGATTTTTCACAGACGTGTAGATTTGATAGGACTTTTTATAGCTGTAAGACTTCTACATCTGTAAGATTTTTTTGCAGCCTTCTATCATTAAGAGATTAGACGGTAAGATCAAGTGAAGATTTTTGCAGCCTTTTAAATCAAAAAATATTCTCAGGCGTCACGCGAGGAATATTTCAACTATCCGAAAGTTTTTTACGGTATGAGACAACTTGGCACGTGAAAGCTGCTACAAACTAGCACTTGCACCTATAAGAGGTTCAAGGGATACGCGGATAGGTAATTAAAGATAAAATGTAAATTTATCTTGATATTCCATTAAGTGTGTTTATGATATAGCAAAAAAGGGGCATAGATCCCAACAAGTAAAGCTTCTAACTCATTGCTAGATAGATTGGTTTTGGAACATGGAAAAATGGAATTAAATAGCTTGCAATTACAAAAAAAGAAACTAATTTGATTAATAACATTGAATATTAAGAGTAGCCAAGCACTTATTTCATGAGGATTTTATGCATTAGTGCAACAATATATTGGATTTGGATATTACATTATTCAATGGGAGCAAATTAAAAAATAAACAATGTACAGTTGAGGGGAAGTTGGAGCTAGTGAGATGAAACACTAGCATTAATTTCTTAAATGAATGCTAGTTCAAAAGTTCTCAACAAAAGACATCCATGTACAGATACGTTAAGGCAATTAGCATACAACAAAACAATGGAATAAAAGTGTGCCAATGAATTGAAACTCCAAAATTTCTTGATTAATTACTTAGTAGATGCAGGGACTTAAAATATCTTATAAGGATTTTTATTATCGATGACGTTGGTTTTATGTGCATCCAAAAATTCCTCTTTAAAAAGTGACAGAGAAGAATCAATACAAAAGAGAGTTTTAACTAGTGGCCATAAGACCTCTTTGATTAACATAATGACCTCTTCGTTAGAAATTAGATTACACCCTATTAATATCATTGTGAATTACCCCTTAATTATTCACCAACGATGGAGTTGTTGGTTCAATATGATATTGTCTGGAGCTCTGATGGGCTATCAATGACAATGGAACTTCTAACTAAAATGTTACATATGATTTGAAAACTTGACCTAGATCTTATGAGTGAGTCCTACTCGTTTAACAATCTAAGTGGAAGTTATTTTGAATGAGTAGTTATGGGCTTGTGAATCAAATATGGCATATGTTACAAAATTCACAAATTCTCATGCATCAACTATAGAGATGCAACGGTAGCATCAATGAATTCCACCAAGCATACTCTCTGAAGCTCCAACAATGGGCAAGATTAAATCCTATTCTTCTGCAAAATTGCAAATTTGGTAACGGTTTCCTATCCTACAAGGTGGTCTTATTTACTGATACTTGATGTGCATGGAATCCATAATAAATTCATACACTCATTTGACAAAAGATAAGATTCAAAACAATATTAAGATTGAGCAAAGGTTTCATTTGAAAGCCATCGAAACCACCCTGAATATTGTGATTATTTCCTTCTTTGCACTCCAACATTCAACTCTCTTCTTAGCTTCAGAAATTGCTGCTCACAATATAAAGAAGCTACAAGTTGATCTTCTCCCATAGTTCTTGTAATCCTTACAACATTATCTTTGAACCTTTCATACTTTCTACCTTCTTTAGAGTCTTCATCCTGGTCTTGCTAAGCATGATTAGGATTACTAACCCATTTTGCATCCTCATCCAAGATTCTTTTCATCCTTTTGGTTTTCAATTAGACAAAGCTTGTGTGTGCATCAATGTAATTTAGCATCACCATGCTTTTTGCTATATCGCTTGCTTTGTCAGATCTATTATGCACTTTCTTCAACCTTTTCTCATGAGAAGCCTTGGGTAGAGCAAGAGAACATATCTATATAGGATGTTCCTAAGAGTTGGAACATCACTAATCAGGGGGCTAGTAGCAGTTTCATCTTGGATGCACATTGTGGGCACATAGAAACCTCTCTTAAGATAGCAACCTGAAGCATTAGGTTAACTATTTGTGGAGACTGTTCATGATTCTTGAACGAGTGTTCTAAAGCAGCAAGATTTTGGCCCCTGTTGCCCTGAAGTCATTATTGATTTACCTCATCATGAATTGTCTGGTGTCTTTAAGTTTCCTTCACACAGAGAAACATTGATCTTTTCTCCAATGCCCATGTTTGCCTAGTTTAAAATATATTAATTTTGGATTAAAGTATTCATCCAGAAAACTATTGGACTTTTACACCTTGTTATATGATCAGTGAGTAAGTTGTATCATGCAAAATGCTACAGCAGAAGTTGTTACTTAAAATGAATAAAGGATTATTGTGACCACTTAAGAGGAATTTTCAATTTAGATTTAGAATACAATAAAAAAAAATTTGTTTCCTTTAATAAAAAATAGAAGATATATATTTGTGCACGCTTTTACAAGCAACAATTAGCTTGCTATTTTATTGTGGTAAAACTGCATTTGAAATCATGAGTAAGGAGAACCATAAACAAATATAATAAAATGCCAGAATAATGACATTTTTCTTAGGGTCTCGACTCAACCATTTAGAGCACTATTATTAGAAAAACTCAACAAACAATGACAAAAAAATACCCTCTAGTCATAGGCCTGTGCGAGGAGTGGATGTTTCGCCTCACGCCCCTCTCTATGTGGCCAAATCTACCAGTTGTCTCTCACTTTATATGTTGCCCTGGTACCTAAGAGTGCACAACCTCCATCCATTCCTTTGCCAGCCCACCAAATGGCATAAAGGGAAGGTGAATGTCTGCAACCAATGACCAATATGCAGGTTTTAAAAGAAAACATAAAGCAAAACGTTAGGGTTCGTAGATGCCTCTTAGGTAGTTTTTGGACGCTCATCTGGGTGATCGTGGTGAACAGATAATGAAGATGGCTTTAGACGTTACAGCTCTAATGGGCGAAGTCAATATTGAGGAGTTCGTTCCTTACTTAGACTGGATGGACTTGCAAGGTGTAAAGTGGCGCATGGAGAAGCTACACAATTCCTTCGACCGACTGGAGGAAGCTGCAGGAGGATGATGAGAAGTACCCTGCTACCAAGGACATCATTGACGTGCTTTTGGAAATGGAGAGCAGCTAACAGATACCAAAAACAAATAAAACTCTTTGGGCCATGGCAAGTGACTTACCTCAAGATTCTGCACAAAATTGTGTCGTGTTGTCTATGATGTCGGTGAGAGGAAAAGGGCAAAGTCTACAAGAAAAATTACAAAATCCTACCACAGCAAAAATGGGAAGAGTTTGCTGGAAAGACTACGAAGCCCCACCACAGTAGATATTTTTTAATGAGACGAACTAAAACCAATTTCCCTACAGCTCTTGCTTCAATCTATTCATAGTAAATATTAATGGCACTGCATTTACATTCTCGGTTGATGTTAACAGCACTGCACTCTATTAGCCAGCTGGTTTCTAATATGACTTTAATGAGTGGAGATTTGATACGATTTTTAATGAGTGCAGATTTGATGTCGAGTCGTGTCTACAAACACGGATAATTGAAAATGGTTTCCGGCAAACAGTTCAACGGCGAGTCAATTTTTTGACTGAAAGTTTGGCATCGAATGGTATTCCGGGTGCGTGAGACAGGTATGTCGGGCTCTTGTGGACTGGCGAGTCCACAATAAGAAGCCTATCAGCTAATTCAATGCCACCTGGTTTCCAACGGCCTAACTGATTTTTGGGTGAATTGAATATGGTTTTAAATAGCAAGATTAATCTTGTTTTCAGAGGTGAGATAGGTTTTCATAAGGTTTGTTGATTCGTAAGTTCACTTAGGAAAGTCCTAGTTAATTATTGTCAAAAATTTATACTTATTTATTAAATTAATTTTTAAGTTTTGGAATTTTTTAAATAATTGATCTAGTGACCAATCTATATGGAGTGTTCTTTCAAAGGGATGCTTAAGATGTTTCTCGTATATGTTTTTTAAAGAGTAGATGTTTTCAAGATGTACACCCATGAGATGTTATTGAGATGTTAGGATGTCCCTAAGATGTGTAGGGGACTCCCTCGCATTTCTTGACCACACTTCAAATATTAGGCATCTCTTGTGATAGTTTACTCAAAAACACTATTTTGAATTCTTGTGACACTAACCTTAATTTGTGACAAGGAATGTGACAAGGGCATTGTCTTGGATCCTATGAGGGTTGTTGGCCCTCAAAATTGTAGTGGGCTTCACTCCTAGACCCTTATGATGGATGCTAACTCTCAATATTGTTGGGGAATTCATCTCCATCTCCAAACCTTGACCCAATATGACCCAGCCATCATCCCACTATTATTCCCTTGTCTTGAGGCTCCATTAGATATGGGGTTAAAAGAATAGGTAAATTGATTATATGTGCTAACAATTTAAACTTTTCTTAAAAAAAGCCCTAATTTTCTTCTTTAGTCACCTTGCCTTTTTGAATCATGAATTCATACTATCACAAGGCAGTCAAAACTCTTGAAGTTAATGGTTGGGCATTAGCATCGAATTAATAGAGTGTGAATGTATAGTACAAAAGAACCCAAATACAAAGTAAAAATTAAGATATTTTTTATATTTATGCTAGCACTTGTGTAAAAAGGAGGTGTAATGGTTACATCAATTGTAATTTATATAAGATGTCTTATAAATTTGACAAGAAGTCTATAGTTGAATTGACAAGTACTTGATTAAAAAATTGATACAACATGAGAAGTGTGTACTAATCATTATTAACTATTTATAGGTCTTGATACAACATTAGTTGGTGAGTTTTGACATGAATCATTGTAATGATCTTGGATGTCATGCCAACCAACATGTTGAACATTGAATTTTGTTAAGTATTGGGGATATTGAACATCATCTAGATGGTTTTATAGCTACAAGTAATATAAAATTAGAGCAGGGAAGGAAGTATAACCTTGCAACTAATGTTTTTGTTATGCATAAAATAACATCTAAAATTGTTGATCATAAACATAGTCTTGAGACACTAGCAACTCCAAAAGGATGATTTTTTTAACAATGTTTGTTGGAATGTTTTAGGGTCAAAATGTTGTCAATGCGGGATAGCTCATTCAATATGTAGAAGGAAGAGCTGCTTTAAAAGTCAAATGACAATATGTTTTCAAATAGCTGTGAAAAGATGCAAAACAATTAAAAAATAATTTTCAACACTTGACACATTAAATGTTGCATGGCATTATTAAACATTAACACCTCAAAAACATACACATTTTGATTATATTCTTATATGTTGATGTTGGAACCTAAGAGGCCTATGATAAAACCTTGACTACAAGGTTTGATTAGTAGTGAAATCCATGAGTAATAACAATAATAGTATCTGGTTTGCATTCTCCCTCTCATCCCACTCAGTAGAAGAGGTTGTGGGTCATGGGGATCATCCTCATAAGTCCCTTGCATAACCAACTTCCATTAGCTTTTGTAGTATCGTGCTGTCAACGAAGCTAATGAAAAAAAAGTGACAGAGTTTACAAGAAAAATTTACTAAACTTTACCGCAGTAGAAATTTTTTAAATAAGACAAGATTATTGAATAGTGGGCCTAGAAGTAGCATCCATAAATGCCTTCTGCTTTTACCTTTTACCTTTGACACAGCTACATATACTTAATCAAAAATAAAATTTTAACCTTTTTCTAAAGTTGCTCCAACTCCTTTAGCCATCTATATACTACTTTGCTACATTTGCAAATTGAAAGGTGGTCACCTTGTGAAGGAAATTCTTCACTTACTTTTGACTTGAACAACCTTTAAAAAATTGAGAATTTAATGTAAGCCATATTAGCCTGGCACAGAATCTGCCCGTGTACAAGAAGGCAATCAACAAGACAGTTTACAAATAAGATTAAAATGATAACCCATAAAGTGAGCAGTAAGATATTGGGCTCAAAAAGAATAGAGACAACAAATCAAGTGTATCATTTGTACAACAATTATCAATTATTTCCATGTAGTAGTAATAAGTAGAGGTAACTTCAAGCAACTTGTTGTGGAATAAACAAAATGATCTAGCATTACATTTCCACCCAAGATGGCGATTGAATAAAAGTTGTTAATAATCATATGAATTTAATCTTTATTTTTTAGAACATCTACAGAAATAGGACCACAATAAACATTCAAATGTTGGGAGTATGGGTGAAGTAGATGGCGGCATAGCAATATGAATTCCAAACATGTGTGCTGGGGATAATTTAAGTATTTCAAGACATGCAAACAAATCTTGAATGAGATATAGAAGTAAATAGAATAGGTAGGTAACAAGACAAGAAGAAAAAGTCAGAGTTATGAACACATGATAAAGTTCATGTATCCACTGATAAATGTGTAGGTTCAACATTCATGCTAGAGAAATTTAATGCACAAAAATCATTATGAAATTTACAAAATGCATTAATGCTAGATATTAAAGCATTTTGACCTTGTAAAACATAAAGGTTTCAAATTTTCAATTATTGATACTAGCAGAGACCAACTCAATTGAAATACTTTTTAGTTTAGCTTTGAATTGTGCTCATACCACTGCTTCTCAAAACAAAGGAATTAAACATAGTTGTTAGGAGACTGGTATTGGTATGGTACGGGAGACTGGTATCGGTATTGGTATGGCTTTTTAAAAAAAATAGGAGGCAGGGATGCTTAGAGATGCCATTTTTTTAATATAAATAAAAAATTAACAAATTAAAAATTACTAATTTATAGAAAATCTGAAAATATGATATTGAACTTTCAAAACAATAGTAGTAGTAAAGTTTAACAATGGATATTAACTTTTAATCGCTCTTAGAGGCATCAAATACATTATGCTTTAAAAAATTTAAAGTTTTTCTAGATATTTTAGCGGGAGATGTCGTTTTCTACAATGGGAGATGACAAGGTACTCGAAAACTTTGGCGGAAGTCTCCAACCTCTGGGAGGCGTCTCCGAAGATGGTACCGATACCGGAGATGTGTCTCAGAGACTCAGAGGGGGCGAGATGCGTCACCCGACAACTATGGAATTAAATGAGCATGAGCAAATAAAAAACCATTCAAAGGATTTTTCACAGTTAATCCTCATCAAGGAAATATAAGGTTGAAAAAAGAATTGAAGATATCTGGACACACTATTCAAAAAAAAATATTGAATAATTAAAGATGGAAGATCCATAAAGATAGGTAGGCCGTAGGACTATTTCACTTATGCTATCTTCACTGCTCATTCTTATCTTAATAACGAGATAATTAAACTTCCTAAGTTCTGATATCCCCATGAGCCATTTTTGGATATGACAGTTAAGATATTGGTAAAAGGCATAGCTAATCAAAAATTTATATATAACTAGATACTATACGAAGGGTTGCAAATCGCATTTATCTATGCATTGAAATTTCTGTATGCACTGAACATATGTGCAGGTTCAGCATTCACGAAAGAGAAATTTAATAAATTCACATAAACCATAAATACATTAGAAGAGTATCTAATGCTCGAGAAAGATAGGTAGGAAAATTTCACTAATGCTATCTTCACTACTCATTCTTTTCTTCTAAGGACATAATCAAAGCTTCCTCAGTTCTAAAATCCCCAGAAGTCATTTTGAGGTATGAATGCTGGAATGTTGGTAAAGGAGGAATAGCTAATAAAAATAAGAAATAATTACAGAGGATTCTAAATTAGGCTTAATGGAGCAAAAATGTAACGCAATGAATTTAAGCAATGCAGCTTTAATATGTTAATCCACTACTGAGAACAAAAATCCAATTGTGACTTAGATTTGAAAATTAAGCACACTTTTCAGCAACGAAGTCAGTCGAATCGTAACAGATACTACTGGTTAACAAGAAATTACTAGAACTCCGTTTACAAAAATGAACACAAACCTAATCTCTAGCATTTCAAAAATAAGCTAAAGATATAAGCACTGCCTGCAGAGGGATGAGACTTGCCATGCTTAATGGTGCCTCATACAGAGCACTTATTTAAACAAGATCTTGGCAAAACTCCCTTTACACAACTGAAGACAAACAAATCTCTATAATTGTTATACTTGAATTCCACAGAAAACTTAAATGACCTTTTAATGAAAGCACGAACAGATAAATTCTTACATATCTTAAATCTTCACATCATTGCGCTTCCTACAAGAACTAGTATCCAGTTGTGACTTTGATTTGAAAATTAAGCATACATTTCAGCAATGGAGTCAGTCGAATCGTAACAGATACTACTAGTTAACAAGAATATGGGATGCAATATACATAATAGCAATGATCGTAGAGAATTGAGACTATAATGCTTAGTGTGGCTTCACACAGACCACTCCTTTAAATAAGAAATTACTACAAAAATGAACACAAACCTAATCTCTAGCATTTCAAAAATAAAGCTAAAGATATAACAACTGCCTGCAGAGAGATGAGACTTGCCATGCTTAATGGTGACTCATACAGAGCACTTCTTTAAACAAGATCTTGCCAAAAACTGCCTTTAGACAACTGAAGACAAACAGATCTCTGTTATACTTGAATTACACGGAAAACTTAAATGACCTTTTAATGAAAACACGAACAGATAAATTCTTAAATATATTAAATCTTCACATCATTGCGCTTCCTACAAGAACTGCTGCAACTGCGCCACTGAGCAGGCCAATGAAAAAGTGACTAAATACTGAAAGGGCAGCTGCTTGCCGATAAATGAAAAACGAGAGGTTTTAAAGGATTTAAAGATGTCAAATAAACGTGAGTCCCGTGTATTTGTCTACACTTTGGTCGGTGATTAACGATGGCGGCAGAGAAAGCATGACTGTGGACAGCAAGGCATGCATTAATGAAAAAAATCTTGTGAAGAGGGAAATCAAGTCAGAGACATTTTTATGAAAATGAGACGAACCAAAAGCAATCTCCTTACAGATGCTGCTTTCTATTCACAATAAATGAAAAGTAGATGTAAAAATATCGGGGTTTTAGAGCTAGTACCTAGATTCTTGAGCTCAATGACAAATTTTTCACAGATGTAGATTTAATAAGATTTTTTATGCTGTAACGTTTTTACATCCGTCAGGTTTTTTTTTCCAAACTTTCATCGTTAAGAGAGTAGACGTTAAAATCAAGAGAAGCTTTTTGCAGCCTTTTAAATGTAAAATATTCGTTGCAAGTTATAATTTGTTTTCAGGCGTGACGCGAGGAATATTTCAACTATCCGACAGTTTTGTACGGCGTAAGACAACTTTCCAGTGAAAGCTGATACAAATCGGCTAATTAAATGCCACGTGATCTCCAACGGCTTAACTGATTTTTGGGTGACTTGAAGAGATAGGTCTTGTGAGGAAAGACTATCAGTTAATTATTGTAAAAAATTTATTCTTATTTATTAAATTATTTTTTAAGTTTTGAAAATTATTAAATAGTTAATCTAGTGAACAATCTATATGGAGTGTGGTTTCAAGGGATGTTAGGATGTTTCTGGTACATCTCCTTTAAAGAGTAGATGTTTCCAAGACGTACATCCATGAAATGTTATAGAGATACTACAATGTTCTTAAGATGCTTAGAAGACTCCTTGCATTTCTTGACCACACTTGAAATGCCTAGACATCCCATGTGATAGTTTACTCAAAAAGTCCATTTTGAATCCTCATGGCACTAATCTTAATTTGTGACAGGGAATGTGACAAGGGCATTGTCTCAAACCCTATGAGGGTTGTTGGCCCTCAACCTTGTAGTGGGCTTCACTCCTAAACCCTTATGAGGGGCACTACCCCTCAATATTGTTAGGGGGTTCATCTATAAACCTTGACCCACTATGACCTAGCCATTGTCCCACTATTATTCCCTTGTCTTGAGACTCCACTAGATATGGGGTAGCTAAAGAATAGGCAAATTGATTGTATGTCCTAGCAAATTGATTCTAAAAAAAGCCCTAATTTTCTTCTTTAGTCATCCTTGCCTTTTTTAATCATGAATTCATACTATGACAATTCTTGGTGCTACTTTAAGTTTTATTTCTTACAAGATGAACAATTTTGATGTCATTTTTCACAATACATATAGATATTTTTCTGTGCTTTTGAATTCAATTGTGTTTCTTTCTTTGTATCAATAATAACCATTTTTTACCTTCAAAACATTGTAATGGTGAAATTTGCATATCCATGCCAAATTCCATTTACTTTTGGGCCCATTTTGATGAAATATCTTAATATGATTATATAATGAGAACTAGTGCACACTAGTGTTTAAATTTGGTTCCTTTCATGATTTTTATCTCCATTTATTCTCATCATCACACATTTTCATACATTTGACATTATCCTAGCTCCATATGCACCTATTTACATATATTTGGCCCATTATTAGACTTCCATAAATCCATTCCTAATCACAAAATCTATAGTTTTATTTGGGATCAATCTTAAATGATGCTTGAGTTTGATCCCAAATCACTTAGAATTGACCTCAAGTTTAAAATTGTTGACTCTTGCTCTTTCCCACTAATCATTGGATGTGACTTAGTACAAACTTGTGCAACCATTCATTAGATCTTGATATTTAAAGATATTCACATGTGCATTTAAACATCATCCTAAAATTCTAAGGAATAATGAGAAACATCCACATTACAAAGAACGCTCATTCTAGGAATACTTGGATTTGGAGCATTAAAAAGAATACATTGTATGAGAATGGGTCAGTAGGCCATTACATGCTTTTATTTATTATCTTCAATCATTAGCCCAAAGCTATATTTAACCTAACAGAACATGACCCTGAAAATCCAACAACTTCCTTGAGATACATTTTAAATAATGTTATTCCTTGACATGCCATCAAATATCAAATGTTATGACTAGGTTATAAAAATCTACCATAGTACTAGATTAAATCTGCATCTTAGAAGTTATTTTCACACTATTCAGGTTCAACTCATAGAAGAATCTAAGTCTACATTAAATTTAAAATAAAGAACACACCAAAGACATTATTCTTTAAACATTATTGAATTGTTAAGTTCCCTTCTGAAGGGTAAGATTAATGAAGACCCTTAGCCTATTTCTTTAATTTTTTGCTTGTAGGCTAATGGCGTGGTAAAAAAGGAAATAATTAAATAATTAAATTTAAGTTGTAGAAAAGTAACATATTACATTTTAAAAATACTACTTATTTTTAACTATTTAAAAAGGTTGTTATACTTGGTTAAAAAGTGTTGCTAGGATCAAGGTCCTAAAAGTGATTAAACACTTTTATATAATGAATTTGAAGGAAAATATTTTTTAAAAGTAACATGTGAAAAAGGGAACCCTAATTTTAATGCATGAAACCTGGGATCAATTATAGGTCCCTTTTCAAAGGTACATTAGGATGCAAATCAACAAGGTGTATAGATTGACTTTCAACCATGAAGGTTAGTCAATCAAACTTGGATCTACATTCTTGGGACCTTGAAAAGGGACTGGAAATGATTTGGAATGATTAACCTAATTGAACAATATGACCTAATATAACAAATGCAATATTATGGAAACACACAGATTGAAACAGTAAACTACAAGTAGATTTGAGAAGTATTGGAGATTGTGATCCTATCATAAAAAGTTGGATTTGGCATGCAAAGGAGGACTCAGATGCCTAGGGGTGTATGGGTCTTTGAAAGGGGGTCTTGAAACTAATTTTGTAGTCCTCTGATGTTGGACCTAACCTTTTGTTTCTCGATTGCAAAGTTGTCAGAATTTCATCAAATAATTATGTAGGTGAGTTTCAATGGCTTGACAAATTTTAGAGCTTTGAATGCAACAATGGAAAACTTTCCTTCAATCTTATTTCAATCCACCTCTAACCTATAACCTACACATTCAAAGAGAGAAAAAATGTTATGTCATTTAGGGGCTTGCCTCAGTCAAACCCCGTGTAAGTGTTTCCACTTCCGCAATGGCAATGCCAATGATAAATGGATGACTGAAAAGAAGGAATGATGAAATCACTAAGTGCTACAACTCACCACACACATCACCTCAAGGATTTGAATTTTGCTTGCTTGATTTTCTTGAATTCTTTGGAGACCTATAAAAGTGTTAGCCTTCACAAAACATGAACACACATAGAAATTTTTGACATGATGTTGGATCTTGAATTGTTGCAATGCCACTCTTGACTTGCTCTTAACAATAATATTTTGTCTATGGATGCTTGTTAATTCTTATTAAATTTCAAATGATAAAATAACTAGGTATTTATATGCAACTGTTCTAATTTCCCAAAAATTAGATCCTAAAAGTCGACACTTAAAATTTGAATTTTTGAATGTTAAAATGCCGCCAACAACATATTAAAAATTGATCCCTGACAAGATAGGGGGACCGATACACCCATGGGTGTATGGGTCTTGGCCCTATCTTCCAAGACATTTAGTGTTGGGATCAAAACATTAATTGTCTACATTTATTCAATGCTTGAAATGCTTCATAAAATGGTAAAAATAGCCCTTTGAAATGCATAATTTAGGAAACTAGGGACCCAATTAGGCTCATTAATTTAGGGGGAGAAAAACATAGTATGAAATTGTCATGGGTGATAATTTATAATGCTACAAAAAATATTAAATTACATTTTAAGTTCCCTTCAAAAGTTATATAAAGAGGATTGGACACAAAAAAAGAGTCTTCTTATTTATTTTATCAATTTATTTTTCAAGAGAATGAACATGAATTCTTTTGTTTGAGGATGAAAACCCTTCAACAAGATGGTTTCGAGAACAAAAACCCTCCAAACCATTTAAGTGATTTCACTTAGAGATCACCAAAATGCTAAATGCATCCAATATATTTGGTGTTTGGTATTATAAAAGTATTATGTTGTAACATTGAAAATTGTCACCCTTGACAATTTCACACTAGGTTTTAGCTCCCTCCTATGTGCTTGGACCCAATTATGCATTTAATTTACCTATTTTATAAATATCTTCAAAAAATTAAAAGATGAAACTGAAAAATAAACATTTAGTATTTAACACCGATGTTTAAGGCCCCAAAAAGGATTGATCTAGACTAGGGTTCCCAACGCCCTTGTTCAGCCCTTTTTGGCTAAAATTTAAATATATCGATGACAACATTTTAATATTTGAAATCTAAAATTAATTGTTTGCTATCGATATTTGATTTTTGAGAAATTAAAAGAATTGCATATATTAAATATAAATCATTTTCACCATTTTACTCCTAACATGTTTAGAAAAGTAATTGAGATTATCATTCAGCATCCTAAGAGCAGTCAAGAGCAGAATTAGCATAATTAGCATAATTACAATAGCATTTATTTCAATCAAGCATCATGTTAGCCATGCATCATGTTTTTATGTGATTTTGTTCATATTTCATGTTCATTTATTTTGTGAGTACTAACACTTGTAGGACTTCAAATCAAGTATCAATTTCTCCTTGAAGGTGATAAGTGCATGACTTCAGTTCATCAAGGAATGCAAATCTGAGTGGTGAGTTGCAACAATTGTCAATTTATCACTTGTTTATCATTTAGTCTCTACCCAATCAAGGCTAAGCTCGCTTTTTATATCATCATAGCCATTGTGGATGTAGAAATAACAAAACGGGGTTTGACTTAGGAAAGACCCTATATGAAACAACCCTTCCCCCTCTTTCATGTGTGTAGGACACAAATTTGAAGTGAATTGGAGGAAGATCAAAGGCCTAATTGCTCATTCATGCATTCAAGCCCTGCAAGTCATAAAGTCAAGGAAAGTGGATTTCATCATCGACAAACAAAGTTCCAACAGTGAGTCTAGAAGAGAAGAGCGCATAGACCAAGAGCAACAAGAGAGTGAAATCAAACCTTGAGTAGTTGCTACTCAGTCTAGGGCACCCAGTGCCCCTATCTAGTTTTTTCAGGCCCGAATTTATATGTCAAGTTCTTCTGTGTCTTCCCTCTTTTGTTCTAAACTTTGTTTCTATTTGTCTATTCTTTGTTTTTAAAAAATCTCAACAGTTTGTTGTATTTTCATAGATAACCTAAGAACATCATTGCATCATAAAATTCAATCAATTAAAAATTAATTAATCATATTAACATCATCCCCCAACAAAGGATTAAAACCCTGATCCACCATTTTGGCTCTTCCATTGAGGTTTGTAGCCAAATGGATATTGAGATCATTTTTTATCATTTCCCTAGTGTCATATGGGAACAAGTGTGATTTAGGGTCTAGATCCTTTTTTCCAATCAAACATATGTGTGGTTTCAAATTTGAGGTGATGATAGATATTTATTTGTAAATATTTCTATATTGATAGTTTGAATCATCAAGAGGGTCATGCCTATTTTAATCTAGCCATTTCATTTATTGTTGGGTTTAAAACTACTTTGTGAGTCATACAACTTTAGTTTGGTACTTGTACACCTTTATGAGGATTAATTAGTGAATTTTGGAAATCACACCACAGTTTGTGTGTATTCTATCTTTTGTACTTGTATTTGTAGTAGTTTTTCCCTTGTGGGTTGAAGTTGTAACCTTCTAGAAGGAGTCCATTTAGATTGGTAGGGTTTTGTACAGATTGTTAGAGGTATTTGCCGTGTTATGAGCGTGAAACTCTACCTTAGAGGGTTAGTTTCTTTGTGACAACATTTTAAAGATAGAAAATTGATTATATGTTAAGGTTTTCTTTAATTAATAGTGGGTGATCCCACAATAGTGGTTTATAATTTTTGGCCAAACTGGACACTGATATTTTTTTTTTAACAAAATCTCCACATTCAGGCACCTATAGCAATTAAACCGTGAGGAATTTGAAGATGATGCAAACTAGAGTCTTGTCATCTTTTGTCTGTAGATTCTAAAAATATTTTTTTCAATTTTTTTGGAATTAGATTGCACTTCTTTTTCCATCTCCCACGAAAAATTGGTTTTTTTCAAAAAACAACATTTTTAAAAAGTGACGCACACCGTATAACACATAACTTTTTTTCCTTGAAAGATAAAATCCAATTCTTTCAAATTTAGATTTCTAACTCTGATATCTAGTGCTTCCACTTGGTTA